>CAXKTG010000182.1:0-29157 GCA_964056735.1 Allodiplogaster pararmata
CTCAGACTCCTCGGAAAAGACTTCATTTCACAACTGGAAGTTCTGAAGATGAATTGGTCTAGAGACGCAACTTCGAATGTATGGAAAGTCATGAATAAGGAGCCGCAGTCTACTGAAGAGTTTGAAGAGTGGATAAAGAAGGAGTATCTGGGAATAGTTGAAGAAGGACTGGGCCTTTGCACAAAGGTAAAGGCAACGTTAAAGCTCAAAGAAGGAGCTCAGCCAGTCTTCAGGAATAAAAGACCGGTATCCCTCGCAAGCATAACTAAAGTGGAAAAGGAACTGGACAGGCTAGAAAAATTGAATGTCATCAGGAAGGTCGACACAGCCAAATGGGCTCCCCCCATTATAGTGGTGGAGAAAGCGAATGGAAGCACAAGGCTCTGTGCCGATTTTTCCACCGGGTTGAACGATGCGATAGAGCTTCATGCTCATCCACTACCTCTGCCGGAGACGATATTCGCTGGGCTGAACGGTGGCAAACTTTTTAGTCAGATTGACTTTGCCGATGCTTACCTGCAAGTTGAGCTTGATGAAAAAGCGAAGGAAATGTGCGGTATCAACACGCACAAAGTACTTTACCGGTACGAAAGGTTACCATTCGGAGTGAAGTCGGCCCCAGGAATCTTCCAACAAGTGATGGATACAATGTTGGCAGGAAGTGAAGGTGCCGTGGCCTACTTGGACGACCTCATAATAATGGGGAAGACAAAGAAAGAACACGATGATAACTTGAGGGGAGTACTAAGTCGGATCTCTAATTTCGGATCCAAGCTGAAGCTGGAGAAGTGCAAGTTCGGCAGTACAAGCATCAAGTATCTCGGGTTCATTGTGGATAAAGATGGCAGGAAACCGGATCCGAACAAAATCGATGCGATTCGATTGATGCCCGCACCTACAGATGTAGCTACCCTGAGGTCGTTCCTCGGAATGGTGACGTATTACGGACAGTTCATAGCCGGATTGCATGAACTGAGAGCACCACTAGACAATTTGTTGAGGAAAGACGTGGAGTGGACGTGGTCTGAGACATGTCAGAACGCGTTCAAGAAGATCCTCGAAGTTTTAGAAACAGATTTGAGTCTGGTCCATTACGACCCAAATAAAGAGATTTTGGTGGCTGCTGATGCCAGCGGTCAAGGGTTTTGATGCACAGAGTGTCTGATGGAGCAATGAAGGCCATTTTCCATGCTTCAAGAGCATTGAAACCAGCCGAGCGGAACTATGGGCAAATTTACAAGGAAGGTCTAGCATTGATCTTTGCCGTAAAGAAGTTCCACCGGTTCATATATGGACGGCGATTTACCCTACAAACCGACCATAAGCCACTCTTGGAAATTCTCGGTTCCAAGACAGGAGTACCCGTCGATACGGCGAATAGGCTTCAGAGATGGGCAATGATGCTAGTCGCGTATGACTTTCGGATTGAGTATATGAACAAGAATAGTTTTGGACACGCGGATGCGCTTTCGAGATTGATCGCAAATTGTCCGTCCCCAGAGGAAGACGTAGCCATCGTGAGCATTCAGGTCGATGAAGATGTCATGAGCTTGTTCAAGCGTCACATAAGAGCCCTACCCTTGACAGCTGAAGATGTACGTCGAGAAACTCTGAATGTTCTAAAGATTTTTTCATAGCATCCGTTGTTTGTCCGAAGCTGACCTAAATTTAGTGGTATAGCATTTTGTAGTGAATGGAATATTTCTTCAATGTAATGATAAACCAACTAGATCCGCAAATTTTGTGGTAAATATGTTTAGAAAAACAAGTAATTCCTCGAATCTCATCGATTGAAACTGTATAAACATACGACCAGAGCTTGCTGATGGGAAGAAGATTCGGAGTCCTTACTAAAAAGTTAATAATGAAGAGATGGATGGTTAGATGATAAAAATCTGGCAAATAATGACTGTCTAACTTTTATTGACGTCGCAGTTGCCGTTGTATTGGCAAATGAACTGCTGCTCAGAAACAATTGTTCGCCGAAAAAATGTCTTGCTGCAATAAGCAACATTGTATATATGTACAATGTATCAAATAATGTACACAATTCTGTTAATACTGTTTGTAACATCTGTAATGATCACGAGATAAAGATGATGATGATGATGATGAATACTTACTTTCTCGTTCTATATCTTTCTCTCCCTCTTAATCTGTTGTTATTGTCATCCAGCTATGCATCGTCCGTTGGCGGTGGCTCCGGTTGAGGCCGGGTCGGGAGACCCAGGAACTCCGTGGCCTCGATGGGTTTGTGCCAGAGGGCGGAAACATCGAGAGATGTTGGAGACCCCGAACAATGGAAGAGATGACATGTGTCGTGGCCAGGCGTTCCGCAGTCTGGGCACATGTATTGGGTAGTGGGGTCCAGGTGGTTCCGATAAGAAAATCAGAAGGTTACAGTGGCGGGCATCTGAGCTGGCATAGGGTGCGGCGAGTGGATCGGGTTAGGGAAACTTCGTCCTTCGAGATCCTCGGTGGGCAGACGTTAATGATCTTGTTAAGGGGGACACAGCTGATGGTACATGCAAAGTGAGCTGTATGTATCGATGTCAGCAGGGACCTCTTCTGGCAAGGCTGATGGGATCTCCATGAGGTGTGTTGGGTGACGTCAGCGAGGAGAGGATCTTGCGTTTTTCCTCGGGTTGAGAAAGGATGGTGTGGTTGAGGTGAGATGAATCGCAGAGGGCTGAGGCGATGAATTGGCATGACAGCTGCCTCTGATGGTCTTCCACATGGAGTACTTCCGTCTCGGCGTGTAGGTGGTGGATGGGGGGAGGAGTGGGTCGCGCCCGCGGCAATACGGATAGCCGTGTTCTGGACTGTCTGTAGCTTTCCCAGGCTGGAATTCGAAGCCGTCGGGGTCCATACTGGAGCGGCGTAAGAGATGACGGAGCGGGCCGTGGGCTTGTAGTAAAGCAGGAGGGCCCTCTTTGCTCTGGCCAAACGTGGTTCCCGCAAGGGCCTTGAGGGCATCGACACGGGATGCGGCATTCTTCTTGGTTGCGGCGGCGTAGAGGTGAAAGCGCAGTGTTTGGTCTATGGTGACACTTAGGATCTTAACCGATTGAACTGTGGGGATGAGGTAGGATCCCCACTTGATGTCCAGAGTAGCCTTGAATTCAGCGGGATCATTAGTCAAGATTATGGAATTGGATTTGGCCGAGGATACGGTAAGGTGCCTCTCGTCTAGTGCCGTCTTCAATTGTACTAGGTACTCGTTCACTAATAGAGCCGCAGTGTCTGGGATTCAGTGGGATGCCCAGATGGTGATGTCATCTGCATAGCAAACCTTCTTCACACCTTGGTATGTCCTTACTCTCTCCTGCTCTCTCTCTCTCTCTCTCTCTCTCTCTCTCTCTCTCTCTCTCTCTCTCTCTCTCTCTCTCTCTCTCTCTCTCTCTCTCTCCCTTCATTTCCATTTATTTCCATCTCCCTTTTTCTTTCTGCTTCTATCAATTACTCTAACTTAATGTTTTCTAGATCAAAATTTTGATTTTGTCTATATAGTAATTATTCCAATTCTTCATATTCAATCTATGTGAAGCACCAAATTTCTCACATGATTGTATTACCCTTTTTTTGTTTAAAAAAACCCTTCCTTTCAATCACTTCCTATCGAACACCCTCGAAATTATTTAATCTAAATGGTTCTCGGTCGGAAAATTTCCAAATTACAGACCGAAAATTTCCCTGAAAATCTCTTGTGGTGCATAAAAAGCAGGTTTCAATTATCAAAACACAATAAGCTAGCATTAACGGGTTAGCAGCTGGCAGCTTTTTCAACACTCACCAGCCATTGCAACTGGCCACTCCGTAGTGATAACCTGTGGCAAGATCCAGGCACACAGCGCACAGCTCACCTTCAGGTACTTTTCTTCCTGAAAGAAGGCAGCTTTGGAACAGAATCAAAATAATGTACTTGAAACTTTGTGTCTCTTTTTTACTCTGAGGAAATTTCAACTGCAAGGAAATTGTTTGAAAAAGTCTTTCCTTACACGGTCCCGTGGGTGTTAACCACTCTTAATCACATCTCTTATCGATTGATTGAGAAAGTCTTTCCTTACACGGCCCCGTGGGTGTTAGCCACTCTTAATCGCATCTCTTATCGATTGATTGAGAAAGTCTTTCCTTACACGGCCCCGTGGGTGTTAGCCACTCTTAATCGCATCTCTTATCGATTAATTGAGAAAATCTTTCCTTACACGGCCCCGTGGGTGTTAGCCACTCTTAATCGCATCTCTTATCGATTGATTGAGAAAGTCTTTCCTTACACGGCCCCGTGGGTGTTAGCCACTCTTAATCGCATCTCTTATCGATTGATTGAGAAAGTCTTTCCTTACACGGCCCCGTGGGTGTTAGCCACTCTTAATCGCATCTCTTATCGACTGATTGAGAAAGTCTTTCCTTACACGGCCCCGTGGGTGTTAGCCACTCTTAATCGCATCTCTTATCGATTGATTGAGAAAGTCTTTCCTTACACGGCCCCGTGGGTGTTAGCCACTCTTAATCGCATCTCTTATCGATTGATTGAGAAAGTCTATCCTTACACGGCCCCGTGGGTGTTAGCCACTCTTAATCACATCTCTTATCGACTGATTGAGAAAGTCTTTCCTTACACGGCCCCGTGGGTGTTAGCCACTCTTAATCGCATCTCTTATCGATTGATTGAGAAAGTCTTTCCTTACACGGCCCCGTGGGTGTTAGCCACTCTTAATCGCATCTCATATCGACTGATTGAGAAAGTCTTTCCTTACACGGCCCCGTGGGTGTTAGCCACTCTTAATCGCATCTCTTATCGATTGATTGAGAAAGTCTTTCCTTACACGGCCCCGTGGGTGTTAGCCACTCTTAATCGCATCTCTTATCGATTGATTGAGAAAGTCTTTCCTTACACGGCCCCGTGGGTGTTAGCCACTCTTAATCGCATCTCTTATCGATTGATTGAGAAAGTCTTTCCTTACACGGCCCCGTGGGGTTTAGCCAATCTTAATCGCATCTCTTATCGACTGATTGAGAAAGTCTTTCCTTACACGGCCCCGTGGGTGTTAGCCACTCTTAATCGCATCTCTTATCGAATGATTGAGAAAGTCTTTCCTTACACGGCCCCGTGGGTGTTAGCCACTCTTAATCGCATCTCTTATCGATTGATTGAGAAAGTCTTTCCTTACACGGCCCCGTGGGTGTTAGCCACTCTTAATCGCATCTCTTATCGATTGATTGAGAAAGTCTTTACTTACTTTTTGTTTACATGATGTTCATCATGTCACGCTTTATGAGTTGTTAATTAATTCTCTGGAAACTGTTTTTGCATTGAAAAATGAAGATAAAATATATAATATACACGGCCCCGTGGGTGTAGCCACTCTTAATCGCATCTCTAATCTTTCGCACTGTCTAACGGTCTTACACAATTAATTCAAGAACCTATGTTTAAAAGGCAATAGTCTTGACCTAGTATTTGTGAGTAGCAACCGTAGTCACTCGGAAGTTCTTCCACCTCTCCCTTCTTTTGATCACTCTCTTGCCTCTTTTTCTCTGGCATGCTCAAATAAGTCTAAGAAACCATTGATGATATACGATTTCTTCCGAGCTGATTTTGCATTAGCTCCGCAAATGATTACTTCCTATGAATGGACATCTCTGCTCGCTTTCAATGAACATTCTGACTATATCCATAATACATTTATCTCGATCATTGTCTTTATTATCTAATCCACAGTTCCTATGCACAAGCTGAGTTATGGAGCGTTAGAATATCACTTTTCACTTTGCTAAGTGATATTCTGTCCAGCATTTTTTTGAACGATTCAATGTCTCACCACGAAAACATGCCTACGGTGAAAAGAAAGAACACATGCATTCTAATGAAGTGTTAGAATTCGCGAAAACATAATGAAACACAACGATATCCCGTTTTTTTCGAATTGCGTGAACGTCTTGTTCTAACCTAAAATGTGTACAATTAGTGAGAGAAATATAACGTTTGAGACATGAGCAGCGATGTCTTTTTTTCTTGCAGCGAGAGAGTTCAAATGGGATATCGTTATGTTTCATTAGGTTTTCGCGAATTCTAACACTCCATTAGAATGCATGTGTTCTTTTTTTTTACCGTAGGCATGTTTTCGTGGTGAGACATTGGAGCGTTCAAAAAAAATTCTAGGCAGAAAATCAGTTAGCAAAGTGAAAAGTGATATTCTAACGCTCCATAAGTCTAATCACTCTTATCCTCCTAAGAAAATAAAACTTTTGCATCGATGCCGCTTGCTGTTTAAGCAAGCTTTTAGGTTTTCGACCATACAAGAAACTATCTATCAAGTTGCGCAAATCAATAAGATCTTATAGGGAGAGAATAGAAACAAACATAACAGCGGGAAAAAATTCCCGTGAATTCTATTTTTTTTAAAAGTAAGTCCCTAAACTCAGACCCTGTTATTGGTCCTCTCAAAGATCTAAAATTTAACAAAGTCATTTGTGATGACGCTGAGATCGCTAATGTGTTTTCTGAGATTTTTCCGGCGAATGCATCGTCTGTCACCCCAAATTATGCACAGAAACCTACAGTTTACCCTGAGTCATAAAAACTCGATTACGTTGATGTCAAACCAGCTGTATACAAATATCTTACCAGACTAAAATACAAGAACTTTACTTGTCCGGTATCCCATATGTATTCCTCAAGGGAACAGCTTAAGCTATATCAGTACCACATTCAATAATGTTCAATAGCTTTCCATTGCATGGATGCTCACCTGCCTTTTGGCGGGCAGCCTACATTAAGCCCGTCTATAAAAATAAAGGGAGCATACATCTAAAACAACCATCTAAAATGGCATCTGCTAAGTATTCGTCTCTCTCTCACAAGCTACTCAACAACATTGAATCTTCTTTCTCGTTTACAACACGGGTTCGGATTAAAGCGGTCTTGCTCTTCTGCATTATTATCATCCTTATCTGACTTTTACAAAGCTCTCAACAAAGGCTCCTACATACATATATCTCTTCTGTATTCCTTCAGTTTCACGAGAGCCTTCGATACCATCCCCCATGATCTCTTACTAGTCAAACTAGGTAGTTTTGGAATTGGTGTGTGCCTTCCAATTGATAAGACCTTTTTCAACGAACTGGACCTATCACATGTATGCCTTTTTAGCATACTTTCCTAAACTCATTCTTTTTTGTGTGTGCTATACTAGAGAGAGTAAGACAAAAAGGTATGAGGCTTCTATGGGCATAAAAACCGTTTTTAAATAAGATATATGTACTCAAACCCCAAGTGCAGGACCATTCATGCAACGCGTCTAGTGCCTTCTGAAGGAGACCAAAGTCGCTCTCAGTGTATATTTTTGCGTCATCTGCGTAAAGTGTGCAATGAACGCTTTTTGGGAGGCAAGTAGGTAAGTCATTTATATGTCATAGATAGTCATGATCAACTCATCATTTTTTCGAAAACACAGTGTTAAACTCGGCGTACCAAAAGGTAGTTCATTGGGGTCTCTTCTTTATCTATTACATATAAATGACTTACCTACTTGCCTCCCAAAAAGAGTTCATTGCACACTTTACGCAGATGACGCAAAAATATACACTGAGAGCGACTTTGGTCTCCTTCAGAAGGCACTAGACGCGTTGCATGAATGGTCCTGCACTTGGGGTTTGAGTACATATATCTTATTTAAAAACGGTTTTTATGCCCATAGAAGCCTCATACCTTTTTGTCTTACTCTCTCTAGTATAGCACACACAAAAAAGAATGAGTTTAGGAAAGTATGCTAAAAAGGCATACATGTGATTTATGAATAATGATTGAACTATCGCACAGAAAAAAGCTAGTCTACCGGGGGAATCGAACCCAACCATCTCTGACTCAAACCGGGAGCGCGTGTTACCATTACACCACGGGGACACATTGCTATTCCGCGCGATAGTGTTATATGAAAGGCTCATATGCCTTGTTCTCTTAGTCAAGCATGCTTATCAAGCGATTGCGTCATAAATTGAGCGTGAGTCCAGAATTAACTATTAAGCCAGAAGAGAGAGAGATGGAAGATGGATGATAAATCTTCAAGTGCTAAGTTACACAGTTTAAAGGCAGTAACGCCTGTTTAATATGAAAAAACGATTGAACTATCGCAAAGAAAAAAGCTAGTCTACCGGAAGTGATCGAACCCAACCATCTCTGACTCAAACCGGGAGCGCGTGTTACCATTACACCACGGGGACACATTGCTATTCCGTGTGATAGTGTATATAAAAGGCTCATATGCCTTGTTCTCTTAGTCAAACATGCTTATCAAGCGATTGCGTCATGAATAACTCCAGAATTAATGATTAAACTTTTTATTCATAAATGTTTACATAACAGCTTAGACATAGACACTGATCATTTATACGAAATCTCGGCTGTTCAGCGTTTCACTCGGCATTCGCATCCTCTAAGACTTATTCCTCCTCACCGCATCAATAAGACCTCTTTATCGACATGTGTTTCCCGTCAAATGTCTGTCTGGAACTCTCTTCCATTTTATGTTATCAACGAAGCTAGTAGCCTTAAATGTAGAAAGCAACTTCTTTTGTTGCCTGTGAATGTGATTGTGCCAGTTAGTCTTGTTTCTGATACTTAATTAAGACTTTTGATTTTTCATCAGTATCACAGCCCTTTTTTTCCCCTTTACACACCGCCACTAATCTTTATGTGTAATGTAGTCCATGCATACCTTTGTTTATATGTAATTTGCTTTTGTCTTAAATACCTACATGCTTGGAATAAAGAATGAATGAATGAATGAAGACAGAAGAGAGATGGAAGATAGATGATAAATTTTCAAATGCTAAGTTACACAGTTTGGTAAGTTGGTGGCTATCTTCCTTTTCTTGCACTTAACCAATCTGCAAACCCGGTTGACTTAGGTTGCTCTATATAACCTAATTATCTTGATTAATTTATACGGGGAAAAGCACGCATACGAACCATATGATGTGAATCTTTTAAACCAGCTATCCTGAAGAAAAAAAACAGTGGAAAAAATTGATTGTGAAGCGTTCTCCTTGAAAAAGGCCCTTCGAGAGCGCCTTTCGGGAAAAAATTTCCTTCGGGAAAGTCAAAAACAAAGAAAAAATTTAAATGAAAAACCCAAGGAATAGTATACAGTACCGCCCAAAATGTTATAATATATAGGGTTATTGAAAATAACTTTTTTCAAAGATAAAATTCAAAGCTCAAATTTTCACAGAAGTTTTTTTGGGTGTCTGTACCGTACCGGACGTCGTTTTGAGTGATTTATTATTTATCTCCAGGAAATACACCGAAATTGGTATATCTTCCATTTTTCAGTTTTTCTCCATGATATTTTTTAGTTGATTTTTTTTTTGTTTACCGAACTTCATTCATAAAAATTTTGTTTCAAGTCATGGTTCGAACTGTTGGACATCGAAATACAAGTAAAAGAATGCAAGAAGCTGTTGTTGCTGGGGCGAAACAGGGCCGGTCACAGAGCGAGCTCGCTCAGCAGTTCGGGGTAACTCAGAGCGCTATCTCCCATATCCTCCGGCGTTTTCGAACCCAGGTAAACGAATTTTCTACAACTGAATAACTTTGGAACACAAAAAAATTGCAGGGACGAGTCATCGTCAAGACAAGTTCGGGGAGACCCCGCGTAACTTCGAGGTACATGGACCGAAGCATCCTGCGCGCATCTCGCGAAGACCCGAAACGCACTGCTACAGACATTCAAGCTGTCATATCAACGCCCGCGACTCCTGCTCCTTCAATAACTACCATCAAACGCCGTTTGCAAGCCGCTGGACTGAATGGAAGGCTGCCTGCAAAGAAGCCTTTCATCAGCGAAAAAAATCGTAAAGTTCGAGTTCAGTGGGCTAAGGATCACCTCAGTTGGACACGCCGTGAGTGGTCTCAGATTGTTTGGAGCGATGAATCCAAGTTTAATATGTTCTGCAGTGACGGTCTGAGGTGGGTAAGACGTCCAGCGGGCAAGCGTTTCCTGCCGCAATACCAGTCGCTCACAGTCAAACATGGCGGTGGTTCTGTGATGGTCTGGGGCTGTTTTTCCGCCAGCGGCATGGGTCCAATTAGACGTATTGTCGGGAATCTCGATCGTTACGGCTATGAGAACATAATGGAAAGCACTATGCGCCCTTGGGCCCTCTCCAAATTCGGCCGTGGGTTCACCTTTCAACAAGATAACGACCCGAAACATCGATCTCAGCACGTTCAGAACTGGTTTCGTCGTCGGCATGTGGATGTTTTGGACTGGCCGAGCCAGTCTCCCGATTTGAACATCATCGAAAATTTATGGGAACATTTGCAACGAAAATTGACGGGAAGAACATGCAGAAATGCTGATGAAAAGTTTAAGCAGCTAGAGGAGGAATGGAAGGCGATTTCGCAGGCAACCATTGACTCTTTGATTGATTCTATGCCTCGTAGATGTCAGGCAGTCATTGACTCGAAAGGATATGCCACCAAATACTAGAATATTTGTTTTATTACTTCGAAAAAACTGAACATGAAACATAAACTCTATAAGCACTTTTTACTATTTCAATTTTTTTTCTCGAATAAACCTAATAAAGCATTTTCCAAACTTGTTCTATTACTCGAAACATGTGAATTTGGCTTGTAAAAAATATCTGAAAATTTGATCTTCATTCGTTTTTTTTGAAAAAAGTTATGTTCAATAACCCTATATATTTTAACATTTTGGGCGGTACTGTACATACTTTCTTTTTGTAGACAGCACACTTTCAAAGTATATTTAGCATAATTTTCATTGTGATGACAGCATACTTTCAAAGTATCCCTAGCATCCTCTCATTTTATTACTATTCATACTTTCAAAACACTTGCGTGCGGAACGATTTGGAATACTTTTAAAGTATATAGTTCTATTTATGACTATTAATACGAAACTATGACTATTAATACTCTTTTTTGGGTGCAACACCAATAGTTGACAACTTGAAGGACCTTAGAATCTTAATTTCATAAAACCTCTCCTTCAACTATCATATCAAGTGCATTTGCACAAAAGCGAGCAGAGCATCTTTTTTATTCTTGAATTTTTTTTAGATCAAAACATGTTCTTTTAATGACGCGAGTATTCAACATATGTATGTAAAGCCCGCACTTGAATACGACTCAGAAGTATAGAACCCTCAAGCTCATTCGATGTACAAGTCTGGATCTGGAAAAAGTTCAGCGTAGATTTACGAAGCAGATTTCACACAGAACGGGCATTCAGTTAAGCTATAATGAGAGCTTGAATTATCTTCGATGCGATAAGCTTTCTAATCGTAGGCGTGTCACTGCCGCACGTTCAATCTCTGTTTAAACTAGGTGACCGGTAGGGAACCGATCACCTAGCTTGTTGTCTGCGACATAAACTTTTTCTTCACTGTTAATAACACAGAAGAAATTAAAAGGTCGCACAGGAGAGCGTGAGCTAATTGTTCCGTTTACGAACTCAGTCTAAAACTACGATGCAAACAACGAGTGGTGCGAGAGAGCGAAAACATTGCACAAAGTTGGAGAAGTAGAGACATCATATGCCAGTCAACTTTTTGCTACGACTCGTGCGTTATGTTAACAGTCCCTAATCAGTAGCATTCCGTACATTTGAGGAAAATAAATGCATCGGCATACAGCAAATGCGCTGAAACAAAAGCGAAAATTTGCATTTTAAAGTCATTCGAGCTTGACAACGCATGAAAATAGCCTGTGAACGAATTTAAAGTCATCAATCAGGAACTAAAAAGTAGTTTAGGTTTTTTTAAAAAGAATTTATTTTGTTTTTCAAGGCCATTAACTAACCTATCACGACCTGCCACGACCTGAAAACAATTGATTAGTAACATGAGCCAACACCGAAAATTTTTTGTTTTAAACTAGTAAATCACAGAAAATTTGCGCACGCGTGTTGTAGCTAAATCGCTACCTTAGTTAATTAGTTGTTTGACTTTTGTTTGTTTAGTAGTTTGTAGTTTGTTAATGTATTTAAATCTAGCTAGAGACCGCAATGAAAATATTTTGGTACGCCATTTTTTCTACCACACTAATATTCCGTAATTCCTAACTGTTTGATAAATCGAATAACTTGGAACTTTCAACGGATTTTTTTCTTTCTATATGTTATTCTGAGCGATTCAGTTATTGTATTATGCCTCAATTCGTTTTAAAACTCGCGAAATGTCTCATTTTAGTTCATTCCCCTTTCTTTGCTCACACTGAGCAGTCGGTGATCTACCACGTCTCATATTGACTAGTTTGCTTCTCTAAATGCCTAGCAAACGTTCCCCCATTGCCCCTCCCCCTTGTAAGCGATGCCCCGAATACGAGAAAAGGCTTGATGAGATGATGGAAAAAATTACTCGACTTGAGAGTATAGTCGAGCAACTCGTCTCTCGTCTGTCTACTCTCCCTTCCTCGCCTGCCCCTCCGTCACCATCGCCTATCCCCTCTCTCCTTTCTCTCCCCCCGCACATTCTCGCCTATGACGCCGCGGTTCGAGCGATGACTGTCGATCGTAAGATGATTGAAGAAAAAATGGAGAACATCGTGTGTGTTGGGCTCCCGGAGCACGACAAGGATGAGTCAACGGATGCAGCGGATCAGGACTTTCTCAGAGCGCTCTCTCGGGAACTCAATCTCCCGGAAATTGCGACTGCTCGGTTCAGAAGGTTTGGTGACCCTGTCAAGAAGAGACGTGTTCTCAAGATTTTTCTTGGATCATCTTCTCTGAGAAATCAAGCTTTGCAGCAAATTCGAAGAAGGCGCCCTGCCTGTCTTTCAGCTCTTCCGCACAGCTACATCAGGGAGGACCTGACGCGTGAGGGACTCGAGCTAGAACGGGAGATGAAGAGAGTGGCAAGGGAAAGGAATCAGATCCCTGGTGGTCAGAAGTGGAAGGTCGTTGGGATTTCTCTGATACCAGTGCAGACGTTCTCATCCTACCAACCACAGCCACCCGCAACTCCGACGAACCCTGGCTCGTCGCCGCAGAGTTCCGGTCCAGCTTCGCAGAACGTAACAATGAGAAGATAGGTCAGTGGCGGTGTTCTCCCCCTTTTTGACCCTCGTAGCCCATCTTCTCCTATTGACATTGATGTTTCGACAATAAGTTGCATTTCATTCAATGCTCGTTCTCTTCGTAACAAACTTTACAGCTTATATTTCTTGCTTAATTCTAATGTTTACGATGTGATAGGGATAACTGAGACTTGGTTAACAAGTCAAGAGAATGATTCATTAATAACAAGTAATACTGGATATCAGATTTTCCGCTGTGATAGAAGCAGTTCAATGAGAGGAGGAGGTGCAGCCTTCTTAGTTTCTTCTCGCATCCCTTGTTCTATCGTTTCGTCTTGCTCAGACGACGGCTTTGAAGCTGTTACCATAGATATTTTTGAGCAATCATTTTTTTCAGTGAAGAGTAAGTTGAGATGTATTTGTGTGTATCGCTCGCCATCCTGTCCAATTTCTTCTTTCTTAAAGCTATTGTCGTACTTCAAACAGATGTTTAATTCTAATACTACTGATATTTTTCCCATCATGATCACTGGTGATTTCAACCTACCATTCATTGACTGGTTCAATCATTTATCACATAGAGATGGTCAACATGAGATGTTCCTTGAATTCATGACAGACAATTTTTTGACACAGTACGTCTACTCTCCAACAAGGAACGAAAATATTCTTGTTTTATTATTCACGAATGTACCCATAATTTCTGAATGTAATGTTAGCGGTCGTTTTAGCGGTAGTGAACACAACATGGTCTCATTCAAATTATCTTTAAATGCTACTTCAATTCCATTGTCTCCCCCTTTCAAGTTGTTCACTAAAGCCAACTGGCCCGCTATTGAATATCAAATCGCTGTACATAATTGGACTCATACATTTTCTACGATGGATGTTGAGTCCGCTAATCATTATCTTGTTTCTTTCATTCGCTCTCTTATTGAGAAGTATGTCCCAAACATTAATTGCGGAGACCAAACGTTTCGTTATCCCAGTTTACTCCGTAAAATGCACCGCAAGCTTCAATGTCTATATCAGAATTCCCCATATTCTGATTACTGTATTAGAAAAACGATTGAATTTGATAGATTACTACAGGAGTTCGAACTTGAACAGGAAGCTAAGTTGATATTGCGGGGTAATCAAAAGTCCTTTTTTGCTGCTTGCAGAAATCGTTTGAGTAATAATGTAAACCAAGCCATGCCAACTTTGATAGACGACCAGAGACATGAAATAACTTCGTCATTTGAAAAGGCAGACGCTTTCTCCCATTATTTTTCTTCTGTTTTTTCGAAGCCCTTGCAAGGTCCCTTACCATATCCAACCTATCCTGAAGTAAATGAACAATTTAGTCTTGACTGTATAACTGAGGAGATGGTTTTACGCGCTCTGTCTTCTCTTGAATCTAAATGTAACACTTCCCCCGATGGTATTCCTAACATTA
This sequence comes from Allodiplogaster pararmata, assembly GCA_964056735.1. NCBI lineage: Eukaryota > Metazoa > Nematoda > Chromadorea > Rhabditida > Diplogasteridae > Allodiplogaster > Allodiplogaster pararmata. Next base: position 14,484 of record CAXKTG010000182.1, read on the forward strand.
TATTGAAGAAATGTCGTTTTGCTCTTGTAAAGCCGTTATGTATAATATTCAATAACAGTCTTCTCTCAGGCATTGTGCCGACTATATGGAGAAGTTCTATAGTTAAACCAGTACAGAAGGCTGGCTCACGTAATTCTCTATGTAACTATAGACCAATTTCTCTATGTTGCTCTTTGTCTAAAGTCATGGAAAAAATTGTTTTTAGTGAAGTCTATTCATATTTAGAAAATGAACTATTGTTGTCCCCTCACCAAGCAGGTTTTAGAGCAAAAAGATCGACTACCACATCTTTGGTAGAATCTCATGCTTTCATTGTTGATTCTTTTGCTCAAGGTTTCTCCGTTGATCTTGTTTTTCTAGATATAAGCAAAGCTTTCGACTCAGTTGACCACAGACTGCTTTTGCACACAGTTCATTGTTATGGTTTTCCGTCTAATATTGTTAGATGGCTTAGTAGTTACCTGAATCAACGTACCCAGTCAGTGAACATCGATAAAGTGTTTTCCAACCCTATTTCCGTTATATCAGGAGTCCCTCAAGGCTCCTCGCTAGGTCCAATTTTATTTTTATTGTACATTGACTCTGTTAAACATGTATTTTCTCCCAATATTCAGTTCTCCTTATATGCTGACGACATTAAAATAATGGGACGCGTCCCTCTTTCTGTAAATGAGATACAGATCGCTCTCAACTGTGTTTCAGCATGGTGCTCAGAGTGGAACTTGTGTTTATCGCTATCTAAATGTAGTGTTTTACACCTTGGTTCATCTAATTCTCGTAATGTTTATCATATGAACAAAATACCCATTCTAGCTAGTGAATCAGCCAAAGACCTTGGAGTAATAATATCCGATGGTTTTTCTTACCGTAAACATATAAATGAGAAATGTAAAAAGGCCTCTTCTGTTGTGAATATGTTATTAAAAGCATTCAAATCGCCATCCCTTCCTCTTCTGACTTCTGCCTTTAAAATCTATGTACGATCATTATTAGAATATGCTAGCGAGCTCTGGAACCCTACGTCCTCGGGACTAGTGAAACTTATCGAGAAAGTACAACGCTCGTTTACGAGACGAATTCTAGCTAGAGCCGGTCATCCTATACTTTCGTACTCAGAGCGGCTATTATTGTTAGAACTTCAAACTCTTGAAAACCGTCGAGCCCTTGCTGACCTTACTTTCATTCACAAATGTATCCATGAGAAATGTGACATAGATACTATTCATTTATATAAAATATCAGCTGTTGAACGTTTTTCTCGCCATTCTCATTCCTTGCGTCTTTTTCCGCCCAATAATATTAATCAATCTTTCATATCAACATGTGTTTCTCGTCAGTTATCAGTATGGAATTCATTAGATTTTGAAATCGTAAATGATCCTAATTACAAGGTATTTAATTGAGTGTTTGACCCATGGAAGGAAGGTGACTCTCGAATGGCTCTCGAGTGGAAGAGCCACGCGACGCGAGCGAGAGGCGCGTCGCATGGGGAGGGAGAGGATATGAAATTTGGGGAAAATTTCATCATTCTAGACTTTGAGGGCGTAGCAGGAAGACGGTGTTTGTCTTCCTGGGTGATTAAAAAATTTTAATCAACGGTTTTTTCGCTTGGTGTTATTTTCCAAGATTGATGTGTAAATGTTATGTTAATCAACGGTTTCGACTAGCGTTTTTTTCGCAATTTTGACGTGTAAGACTGCGCAAGTCACAATTTATGTTCCACTGATGTGGGCCAAAAGCCCGTCTATTATCTGATTGCAGCCAGAATGGAGTCAGATGGCAGCGCAGGAACAAATTTGGCAGCTCTGGCAGAATTGTTGAGGCCCCTTCTCGTGCAGCAAGAGCCAACGGTGACCCACGTGGAGCAGAAAGTCAACACGACGTCGCATCAGAAACAAATCAGTTTTAATGTGACAATCCTCAATCTGTTGGAGGTCGGGAAAAAGGAGCCGGCTAAGATACAGGAGGCGATCGAAGCTCTCACAGGCCGGAACGCCCTCCTCGTGGCTGCAGACTCGTCCCCAGAGGTCTCCAAAATCCACGACCGAATGAAGGCTCTTCAGCAGCTGGGAACCGCGACAGACGCATCAGCCTTGGCGGCGGCCATGGTGATGGCAGAGCCACCGTCAAAACGCAAGAGGGAGTGGCAGCCCTTTCGTGGGCCGACCGGTGGTAGAGGAGAGGCCGCCAGTCGGAGCAGCATCATCCGAGAAGGCGACTACCGAGGGCAGACGGGACGAAGAACCGAAGGGCCGTGCTTTGGCTGCGGCCAGTACGGCCATATGCGTGCGCAATGCCGTCAAAGCGGCGGAAGAGTGCAAAGGTCAGACCCAGGGTCTAAGGTTGCGGGGCCCAGGGCCGGAGCAACGTCCACTGAGAGTGGAAGTAGAGCAGCGTTTGTGGGCGTTGCCAAAGCCGTGGGCTTCTGGGAAAGTATAGGTGCTTCGCCGTTTGTTCTGAGTGTCATAAGAGAGGGGTATAAGCTGTGTATACCGGAAGAGCTGAATACAACTGTTTTCAAATTCTCAGGAAATAACGGGTCTGCCATGAGACAGGCGGACAAGGTCGCTGAGCAACTTTTGCTGTGGCTGAAGGAAGGAGCAGTAGAGAGGGCCGAGGAAGCAGGTACGGCTTTCTTCCCTTTGTCAGTGGTGAAGAATGGGCTTAAGATGAGAGTGGTACACGACCTCAGTAAACTCAATCAGTATTTGAGCAAAACTCAGTTTCGGTTGGAAGACATGGCTTCTATATGGCATATATTGCCGTTAGGTGGTTTCATGGCAACTTTCGATTTCAAGTCAGGATATCATCATGTGGCCATCGCGGAGGAAGACAGAAAGTTTTTTGCGGTTAAATGGGACTTCGGAAGAGGAATAGAGTGTATGAGATTTGCGGCCATGCCGTTCGGACTCAGTCCAGGCCCTTGGGTGTTCACGAAATTGTTTAGACCCCTGGTGAGAAAATGGAGACAAGCTGGAATCCTTTGTGCGTTATATATTGACGATGGAGTAATATTAGCAAGCACGTTGGAAGAATGTAGGGCAGCTGTAGAACTGGTCCGAAGTGATCTGAGAAAAGCGGGAGTAACAGAGGCAACGGAAAAGTGCAAATGGGAGCCTTATCAAGAAGGAGAATGGCTAGGTTACTCTATTGATTATTAAGAGGAGGTACGGTAAGATTGTCAGATAAGAGAATTGAAAAAGCCAAAGAACGGGTCTGGAGTCTGTTGGAAACAGAAAAGCCAACATTGAAGGAGAGACAAAAAGTGCTGGGTACACTGGCATCTATGTCATTGATTGCAGGTGATAAGGCATCGTTGAGAGCAAGAGCTATCCAGACCGCAGCCATACAGCAAGAAGAACAGGGAGCGCAAAGACTCAGTCTGGGAGTAGAAGAGAGACGTGAGTTAGCGTTTTGGACAGAGTATTTGAACCAAAATCAAGAAGTTGTATTTATGGAGGAGGTTTGGGAACCGGATTGGGTAATAGAAACAGACGCTTCAGCGCTGGCCTTAGGGGCGGTACTAAAAAAGAGGGATGTCATTCAAGGCAAGGGAGCACGGAACCTAAGCGAGATGGAAAAAGAGCTCTCAAGCACACATAGAGAGATTATGGGAGTGGAGTATGGTTTGAAATGTTTTCAAAAAACATTGGGTTCCAATAAGGCTTTGATCAGATGTGACAATCAAAGCGCAGTAATCATTCTAAAAAAGGGCAGTCTTAAAAGGCATTTGCATGAAGTGGCTCTGGAGGTTCATAGATGAGCAGAAGAAAATGAAGTAGACTGGAAGGTGGAATGGGTGCCCAGGAAGGAGAATGTGGACGCGGATGAAGTGAGTAGATGGGTGGATAGTGATGACTGGGGAATAAGAAAGGAAGTCTTCGACATGTGTGCCAGAAAGTGGGGAAGGCCGACAGTGGACATGTTCGCGGACGAACGGAATACGCAATGCAAGAAGTTTTATTCCAGAACTCATTGTCCGGGGACATCCGGGGTCGATGCATTCAGTGAGAGAGAGGCCTGGAGGTCTGGGGAGCTTCTTTGGTTAGTCCCTCCTCCTTTTATGTTGGCAAAGGTCATAAGATGGTTGAAAAAATACAGGACGCGGGCTATTTTGGGTTTTCCGAGATGGCAGGGTAATCCGGCATTCCCAGCTCTATGGCGAGGTAAAGATTGGGCTGATTTTGTCCAGGAGGTGGTTGAGTATGGTAAAGGGGCCCGGATTTTGGTCCCGGGCTCAGTACAAGGGTTATTTAATGAAGAGAGGTCACCTTCAATTTTCGTTTTCGCTAAAATCGACTGGGGCAAGTCAAATTAAATTGAGCAGTCTTTATCGTTCTATTGGCTGAGGCCTTAATGTTGCTACGTCCGAATAAAGAGTCACCTGCCTGACAAGGGGTCAAACATAAGTTATGGTGTACGACGAAGGAGAGAAACGACGTAGGAGGGAACCATAATTGAGTGTTTGACCCATGGAAGGAAGGTGACTCTCGAATGGCTCTCGAGTGGAAGAGCCACGCGACGCGAGTGAGAGGCGCGTCGCGTGGGGAGGGAGAGGATATGAAATTTGGGGAAAATTTCATCATTCTAGACTTTGAGGGCGTAGCAGGAAGACGGTGTTCCCACCCACCCTCCCTTTAAAAAAAATAAATAAAATAAATGAAGCGAAATGATTTTTTGATACAGGGAACAAGAAGGAGGTGATTGCGAGGACAATGGGGGTTCTGCGAGCAGCGGATAGGGAAGATCTGGCCCAGGCGCTTCTTTCCATATGCCGAGCGGCAGTAGCTCCAAGTACCTTGGGAACATATGAGGCGGCAGAGAGCGCAAGGAGACACTTTGCGAAGGAGCTAGGTTTAGAAGAAGAAGCGGACCTGTCGCTTTGTCTCTTCGTGGTAGACAAGGTAGCTAAAGGAAGAGCAGCCTCCTCAATCGCAGGGAGCATCGCGGCTTTCGCGTTCAGCGCGGGTCGTAACCCAATGGAAGGGGAGTTCGGAGACATTGTTAGGGCGGCAAAAAAGGCGGCGGGCAGAGCGAAGCCGGTTGAACACCATAGCATGGCATCAAGGGAAGAGGTAGAGAAGGTGTTGGAGTGGGGAACGAGAGAAAATGCGGATCTGGAAGATGTAAGAATTGGGGTCTACGTGGCATTGGCATTCTCGGCGTTACTGCGGGGTTCAGAAGCGTTAGCTTTAACGTGGAGGGACTTGGAAGAGGAGACCGAGGAAGATGGAGTATTATTGGTAAAAGTGAAGGTACAGAAGGCAAAAAACGATCAAGCGGGCCAGGGAAGGTGTACGTTTGTAGCGCTTCCAACGGGGTCGTTAGGAAGGAAGCTTTGGGAGACATATAAAAATAGTGTGCACTGGCAAGAACCCATGCCAGTGTTTCCATCTTGGTCGACGGGCAAGCCTCTCTCTAAAGGGACGATCAACAAAGAACTTAAGAGGGCATGTAAAGGAGCAGGAGTGAGGCAGTTGACGTCTCATTCACTGAGGGGAGGTGGAGCAACGGCCAGCATCGAAGAAGGCGCCACACAAGAGCAAGTTCAGAGGAGGGGGAGATGGAAATCCCGGGAAGGTATGGCACCCTATATTGAGGATACGCTCAGATCACAGAGAGGGGTACTGGAAATTTAAAGGAATCTAGAATTTGTGTATCAAAAAATTGCGAATTTTTTATAGTTTTTTTTCTGATGTTGGTTCAATCGCTGTGTACAAGCACTGTTCGCCAAGACAAGGTGTCAGGTATTTAGTGTTCTCTATCTTGTTAAATAGGGTATCGACGGGAAGTGAATGACGAATGGGTAGAGAAATAATTTGGCTGAGTTGGTTTTGTGGTTTTGTTTGTTTCATGCTTTAAGATGAAATATACTTAATTTTCCCACAACGGAAGAATTCCTTGTTCCACTTATTACTGGTTTCATTTGTGGGAATGTATAATCCCTAATTTTATCAATTACTGATGCTGGTGCATTCATGTTATGTTGTCTTTTTGTTGAGACTTAGTTTATACGAAATTCATTCGTCAATGGCCGAGGCCATTCATGCTGTGTTGTTTTTGTTTTTTGTTTGTTCCACTTTTCTCCGGTTTCAACTGTGAATATATTATCTCGTTGTTAAAGTGTTGTTAATTGAAAAACGTAATTTTTTCGATTACTGTTGCTGTTGCGTTTATGATTGGCTGAGGCCTTAATGTTGCTACGTCCGAATAAAGAGTCACCTGCCTGACAAGGGGTCAAACATAAGTTATGGTGTACGACGAAGGAGAGAAACGACGTAGGAGGGAACCATAAGAACAATTTAATCGAGTTGCCTGTCAACCTAGTTTTACCAAATACTTTTGTTTCTGATAACTAAAGGCTCGTTTCTTTGTTAATAGCATTTTCTACCCCCCCCCCTCCCCTAGTTAAGCAACCTTTTGCTTACACACACCGCCACTAGAAAGACAGTCCATGCATTTCCGCTATTGTTATTGTTCATTGTGAACCGAAGTTGAATATAATCTGTGCAAGGAATAAAGAATGAATGAATGAATGAGCCTCTTTATCGGTTTTATGAGACGGGATTTATGAGTTCTTATGGAGTCTCGGAGCTCAGGTTACCAAATAATTTTTTCCTTATTTCTGATATAAAAACGAACTTTCGATTGCTTAAACCAGAGATATTATTTCATTTCATTAATGAACAAACTCACGTTGACATAATGGTAGAGAACTTTTTGAATTTTATCATAGCGAAAAAAATGGCCTTCCGAAGTTGAGCCACGCGCCAGGGTATAGTAGTAGTCACTGCTTTATGTAAAGGCGAACTTTCGATTGCTAAAGGCAAAGATATTATTCCATTTTATTAATGAGAAAACTCAAATTGACATAATGGTAGAGAAAATTTCAATTCTTATCGTAGCGAAAAAAATTATATGGCCTTTCGAAGTTGAGCCACGCGCTAGAGTAAGTATAGTGCTCTCACTGCTTTATGTAAAGGCGAACTTTCGATTGCTAAAACCAAAGATACTATTTCTTTTTATTAATGAAAAAACTTACGGTGACATAATGGTAGAGAAATTTGTAATTTTTATCATAGCGAAAAAAAGGCCTTTCGAAGTTGAGCCACGCGCTAGAGTAAGTATAGTGCTCTCACTACTTTATGTAAAGGCGAACTTTCGATTGCTAAAACCAAAGATATTATTTCATTTTATTAATGAAAAAACTTACGTTGACATAATGGTAGAGAAATTTTTAATTTTTATCATAGCGAAAAAAAATATGGCCTTTCGAAGTTGAGCCACGCGCTAGAGTAAGTATAGTGCTCTCACTGCTTTATGTAAAGGCAAACTTTCGATTGCTAAAACCAAAGAGATTATTTCATTTTATTAATGAAAAAACTCACATTGACATAATGGTAGAGAAATTTTTAAATTTTATCGTAGCGACAAAAAATATGGCCTTTCGAAGTGACCCACTTGACCTTCCGCGCTCTAGCGTACCAAGATTTGTTATAGGCAGAACTTTCGAAGCTAATCTAATCTCTTTTTTCTGCTTTAAAGTAAATGTTTTTGATTTTTTCATGTTTTCTTGAAATAATTAAGTGATTAAGAACACATAAAAATAACATTTTACTACCTATTCTTATTTTGATTTTAGCTATTGCGGTCTCTATTTAAATCCACCCTCCCTTTCCTGATCATCAAGCCGCAGCCGCGACGCGTCAGCACGCATGTTCATAGTGTGATCAGAGGAGAGTAATTCTTGGGTAGAGCAATCGGCAACTCTACACCGTCCACTCCGAGCAAGCGACACCCAGCACCGTCCACTCCGAGCAAGCGACACCCAGCACCGTCCACTCCGAGCAAGCGACACCCAGCACCGTCCATTCCGAGCAAGCGACACTTCGCCAGAAGGTCGCGGGAGCATCCAAGGGACGGGTTTGTGTCAATTGTCAAGTTGTTATTATTTATTAGTATTTCAGTTAATTTTCTCTTTCTGTGTTTCTGTTGATTTGTGGCCTTTGATCATAAAGAGTTTGTTCGACTTTGTTTGTTCGAGTCCCGAGTTCGACTCCCACCCCGGACAGATCCACCCAAACCAAGGGAGTTAAGAAATGTTGGTAGTGCTCATGCACGAATCTGACTCTCCCCACTGCTGCTTATCACACTAGCAGTGATCTAGCAGGCAGCCACTGGTTCTACCAGGATAGGTCTGTCCTGCATCTCAGGGGAGCGCGTACCCTGTCGCGAGGCGGGAACAAGCGCGAGGAAGAAGAAGAAGATCATGAAGAGTTTGTATTAAACCTTTATCTTCCGCGTGGCAGGTAATCAAAAGGGAACTTACCCTAAATTTACCTATACGTGACATGTCAGGTGCCAGGTTTGTTAGTGGCCGTTATTCAAATGTCTTACTACTGTTTTTTTGAACATGGGCCGTTGAAAAAAGTAAACTTCCCGCATCTCACTCATGCCTCATGTTGATTGCCCTTGGAAAACTCAAGAAATAAACTTTGATTGCTTATCGATTGTATAGTTTTTTTTCTAAAGTCTTATAAAGTTTTTATCATGCTTCTGAACTTCTGTCTTCTACCAAGTAAAGTACCGTTTGAAAGTATATCAACTTTTGGTTTTTTCAACACAACTTCCTTCAACCTCAACCAAAATTTATGAAACTTTCAGGTTTGATAGAATATTTTGTGTGTAAATGTATTTCGAAGTTAGGTGCAATTTAATAAACGTTTCCCAATGCACACTACAAGTTTCATCTTTTGCCGTAATTGGCAATTTTTGCAATTTTTAATTTTCATTATTTTTTATGTTGGTTTTCAGTTGTAATGTCTAATAAAGTTAAAGAATAATGAGTAAACGTCTCGAAGTACGTTGCCTATCCAGGATGCCATCGTGAAGGCGCACCAGCAGGGCTCAAAACAAGTACAGTTCGCCAGGCAGTTTTCTATTACAAAATCAGCAGTCTCGAGGCTATTGGAGCGTGTAAGTATCCGAAGAAGTGAGAAAAATTTTGTTTATAGTTGCAGGTCGTCTATTTTGCACTTTCAGTGTCAACCAAGTTCGCGACCTGGGAGTACAAGTTGTCTCATCATTGCGCAGAGGCCCAGCTGTTGAAGATCGAGTGAGCAAAGCAACGGCAGCCATGTATTCACTCCTCCGTGCTGTTCCCATCAACGACCCAGTTATTCTACTCAAATGCTTTTCCACATATATACTTCCTCATCTAGAATTTGCATCTTGCTTCTGGAATCCATATTATAAAAAAGACTGCAAAATTATCGAGAAAGTACTTGAAGCTTTTACTCGTATTGTATACTACCGATGCTTTCCTAATCCTGATTATCCACGTGGGGTGTACCCTCGGTACTACTCCCCCCCATCACCGGGAGTCAGGAACGTCATGATGATGGTTGTCATCTATTGGACCCTGATTGACTCGCCGGTCTTCTCAGCATGAGTATGAGTTGCTCTCCTCTCACCAGCAAGTTGTGGTCCGAAAAGCTCATGAAGCAGAAGCGTCCTCCACAGATTCTCGATCTACGTGCTTGCAGCTACGAGCCAACTAGGCTTCAACTTTGGATCAATTTTCTCTTTACTTCCATCTAGTACCTCTTTCTCTCTCTCTCTTTCCCTCTCTCCCTCTCCCTCCCTCTCTCTTTCCCTCTCTCCCTCTCCCTCCCTCTCTCTTTCCCTCTCTCCCTCTCCCTCTCCCTCTCCCTCTCCCTCTCCCTCTCCCTCTCCCTCTCCCTCTCCCTCTCCCTCTCCCTCTCCCTCTCCCTCTCCCTCTCCCTCTCCCTCTCCCTCTCCCTCTCCCTCTCCCTCTCCCTCTCCCTCTCCCTCTCCCTCTCCCTCTCCCTCTCCCTCTCCCTCTCCCTCTCCCTCTCCCTCTCCCTCTCCCTCTCCCTCTCCCTCTCCCTCTCCCTCTCCCTCTCCCTCTCCCTCTCCCTCTCCCTCTCCCTCTCCCTCTCCCTCTCCCTCTCCCTCTCCCTCTCCCTCTCCCTCTCCCTCTCCCTCTCCCTCTCCCTCTCCCTCTCCTTCTCCCTCTCCCTCTCCCTCTCCCTCTCCCTCTCCCTCTCTCCCTCTCTCTTTCCCTCTCTCCCTCTCCCTCTCCCTCTCCCTCTCCCTCTCCCTCTCCCTCTCCCTCTCCCTCTCCCTCTCCCTCTCTCCCTCCCTCTCTCTTTCCCTCTCTCCCTCTCCCTCTCCCTCTCCCTCTCCCTCTCCCTCTCCCTCTCCCTCTCCCTCTCCCTCTCCCTCTCCCTCTCCCTCTCCCTCTCCCTCTCCCTCTCCCTCTCCCTCTCCCTCTCCCTCTCCCTCTCCCTCTCCCTCTCCCTCTCCCTCTCCCTCTCCCCCTCCTTGCCAGAATTGATCCCACATGAACACATCCATCCATGCCGAGATTGAAAACGTGAATGTAGGGTTCTACGTTTGCAAATGCTTGACTATCGGACTTCAATATAGAATTTCCAATGTCAAATAAGAAAGTGATTTTTATCTGGTAATCACTTTCGCGCCATCTCATCTTTCTAAGAGTCACTGTCAAAGCCCAACCAGTTGATTTCTGGTGGAATGAGAGTAGATGTTCCCGAGTTTTGAGAACATCTTGTGCCCTATAGCCTGTTCATTAGATCGTTTTCTATGATCAGTCTCAAAATTTTGAATGATTGGCAATAATCGTTCAAATCAGCCAGAGCGGAGTTTATAATATCTTAAAAAGGAAGCTTTTGGGAATAGTTAGTTATGCAATTACAACTGATCAATGTAGTTCCATTACCCACTACCCTATTAGTCTCGTTTTTTGTAGCTGTTGTTTCTAAAGATGATGAGATCAAGAGAGTGCTCCTATTGCTTGTTGTCAAGTTGATACGATACTCTTTTTCCTTGTTATTGAAAGTTTCATAATGCTTCGTCTGCGATTTCTTATGAGGAGAAAAAAACAAAGCTCCATTCCTTTTATAAGGAAAAAACCTCCATGGCTTAAGCCGTATTCCATGGTAAGCCCCGGAAGCAAATAAAAAAAAAACGTGCACATCCTTCTTATTCTTGTCGATTGGCTAACCTAGGTCTTTCTTCCTTGATAGACAGGCGGAAAGTCGCGGATCTTATGATGGGTTGGAAAATTTACAACAATAGTTCCATTGTCGCGAAGGAAAAGTTCTTCAAATGGGTTCCGATTACACGGACAAATGTTAACGGTTTGTATGTCGAAGCAACACAGAATACGGCCCGTTTCCATTGTTTCTCATTAAGGGTAGCACGTATGTTCACTAGATTATCGAGAGATGTGTTGAATGTTCCGAGTGAACACGTTTTTAAAAAAAGCTGTCATCAATATCATTGATACACTTTAGTCTTTCCGTTTCGAATCAGCAGACATATGGATGTAATTATTAGACACTATGACGCGCTCTGTAATAAATTGTTACAAGAATTGTCTTAATTTCTTTTCTTTTTTTTTTCTTTGCTTCTTAAAGACACCATTGTTATCTGTGGTTTTTGAATGTTTGTTTTTGCACTGACAAGTGTAGATAAAATATATATATCAGGCATTTCTAAGCCAGCAAGGACGGGCCTCCCTCGCTGTACAACGCGCGTTGTACAGCGAGGGAGGCCCGAACATCTTTCGGGCCTCTCGTGCCGACCCGAGGCGGACTGCTGCCGGCGTCGCTAGGGTTGTATCTTCTTCAGGAGTGTCTATGCCATCGCTGAGCACCATAAAACTCAGTCTACGGAAAGCTGTGTTGAATGGAAGGCGACTGGCGTGGAAGCGGTTTATTTCCGCGAAAAACAAAAAGGCGCGTGTAGTTGGCCAAGTCTCATTTCAACTGAACGCCTATCTGAAGTGACGAATCACGCTACTATTTGATATACTTTTAAACGGTATTTATGTCTGTTTTCGATCATTTCACTCGACAGTTCTTTTCTAAAACAAAAGTATTTGCTTAGGTTTAAATGAGAACATTTTTATATGTGACGTTTTTGAGTGAGTTTTAGTGGAAACTACAAAAATTCCAACTCAGGAGTTAGCAAAACGGAATATAAACCCGATGAGGGTGCCGATGAAATGAACATTATTAATCGTAAACCGAGTTTCAAAACTGGAGATTTCTGCTCAGGACTCCATGGTCGATGATTTGTGATATCAATTGATGATCTTTTTCTTGAGGTGACTTGTGAGGTCCCTCACTATAGATATATGTATAGATTTTTTGATCTTTTGACAATATACCAAGTTGTTAAAAACATCATCGACTTACCACCTTCTATGTTTCTTAACTTCGCACCGACAAGTCGTTTCCTAGAGGTTACTTTTTCAACTTCCGTCTTCCTTTGTGCCGCATCAATTTATATAAACATTTATTGCCTAACAGAGTCATTTCTGAATGGAATAGTCTGCCCGGAAGACTTTTTCTTTTGCTTTTTTACAAGCTTTGGCTTTTTTTTTTTGAAAAATAATCGAAAAAAAGTGGTAATATAATTCAAAACTTCGTTTTTTGTACTATATATCTTTTGTATTTTCGATGTATTTTCTCACGTTACTATTTACCTACTGTTTTAGATATTTGATTAAATTTTCTGTTTCGGTTATGAGTTCTCTATTATAATTGATAATCTTCGTTGTTATCTCTTAATTTCCGTTCAGCTGTTTTATATGTAGACTCGATTGTTTTTTGATCACTCAACTGATGCTTCGAATCGCTCATTTGTTTTCTATGAAACCACTTAATGTTTATACAGACTGTACGTATAAAGGAACTGAAAGGAGAATAAATTACCTTATGAATTTACCAAATAATTACCTTGGAAAGTTGCTCAACCTGCTCAGCTCTTGCTGCACTCCAACACCGAAAGACAATTAAGTTTTATTTCATTATTAAATCTTCATTTTCTTCTTTTCAATTGTGTTATGAAGAAGACACATAGATCCTAAAGCTGAAAAAAAGAAGAATTTGACCAATAAAGAAGTCGCTAACTTTGTGCCATCTTTTTATAGGATGGCCTTGCGACGATGTTTTTTGAGTCCTCCCCGCTAGGTGAGACAGAGTGCAAGGGCATCTGAAGGGCTTGAAAGAAAGGCGTCCCCAGCTGCCTCATCCCATTGCGGTTCGCACTCAGAACCGCCGGACTCAATGGAATTCTGCAACTCAGAAAAACAACATTAAACTGGTTAACTCTACAATTATATGACTTTACATACGAAAAGAAGGCATCATACCCGAAAACCATATTCGACATTTATTTTTATACGTGTATACAACGTACATATTTGTAGAACATTAAGCATATCATGCTAAATGTTCTACAAAATCAGGTGAAAATGTGTTTGTATCAAATGCCTGAAGCTATTTGAGTAAGGGGGAAGGAGAAGAGTCACAGCTCCTTTTGTCATAACGACAAAAGGAGCTGACTTCAAACCGGAGGATGCAGTGGAACTTTCTGACTAATGCATCCCCTGGAAAGGTTTGGAATTTTTTATGAACAAAAAAAATTCCAAACTTTTTCCAAAAACAGGTGTAGTGAAGTGAATATAACGCAGTTGTGTAAACACAGTTTCAGAAAACATTTGTTGGATGAAGATGTAAATTATAACGCAGAAAACTAACACATATGAACAAACAATGATTTCCAATCATCTTTCTATTAACAACTATTTTATACCTTGAATTCTCAGTTTTTCTTTCTCTCTCTCTTTCTTCTTTGGCTCCTTTATTCTCCTTCTCACCAGGGCCGTTCATTTTTCGTTTTTCTTTTTTTTTTTTTTTTTTTGGGGTTTTTTTTGACAATTTTCGAGAAAAATTTTTTTTCCGAAAATTCGAAAAACGAATTAGTCGAGAAAAAAAAAAAACTTTTTTTCGAAAATTCGAAACACCAAAACGTCCAAAAAAATTTTTTTCGAAATTTGTCGAAGAAAAAAGGTCAACAAAATTTTTTTTTGAAGTGTCGAAAAAATTTTCGAGAGCAAACCAAAAAAACCGAAAAAGGGCCGAAAATAGAGTTTTTTGCGGTGGTTTTGGTGTTACTTGCCATGTTTCAGTGCTTTTTACAAACAGAGTTTCAGCGCTTGCGCGCTATTAATTAATTGACCCGATCGAACCGAATTGCGGTATTCTCGGAAAATGAGAAGAAAGTTTCAGATAAAACAATTTTTTTTTTGTTTTTTTGGTTTTTTTAGTTTTAAAAATCGAAAAAAAAATCGATAAATTTTTTTTGGTTTTTAAATCGAAAAACAAGTTCGAAAAATTTTCTGGTTTTAAAATCGAAAAAAACAATTCGAAAAATTTTTTTGGTTTTTAAATTGGAAGAAAGAGTCGAAAAAAATATTTTGGTTTTTAAAATCGAAAAAAAGTTCGAAAAATTTTTTTTTGGTTAATTTTCTTTTCGCCCACCCCAGCTTCTCACTACGAAGATGCTCAGTTTTTTTCTCAACTTTCACTTTATTTCGCTTTTTCTATTCCGCTTTTCACTGTCCATCTTTCCAGTTCCTATGCATTGACGTGCATCAAATCAACTTTTTCCTTGTGAAGAATTTAAAAAAACAACTTCTTTTTCACAGGTCGTCAAAAGAAAAGTGAGATATGGCTTTTTCACCTTTCACTAGTTTTTTTTAAAAAGTTGAACCCATTCGCTAGTTTTTTTTCTCATTTTCATAGAATGAATTTTTACTAGAACACACTTAGGCATA
>CAXKTG010000183.1:0-15752 GCA_964056735.1 Allodiplogaster pararmata
TCCTTGTCCGTCAGCACGAATCTTCTTTTTGGCTACGGGTCTTCTTGTATTTTCTCCAGATAGGAACCAATCTGTCAACTGAATTATTGCGTTATTAATTTGTCTAACAGTTCCAGATAACTAACGTCTGATCGAGCCTCGGCCATGGACGCTTATCAGAATTCTGAAATGGTTATACTTTATTATTTTGATAGTAAACAATCATTTTAAACACAACGTTTTTTTTTAGCAGATGCCGTGCACTTATGAGGAGTACCTCGAAATGCTTGAGCTGGATAGAATACAGTATGGAGGCGGGCCCTCAACATCTTCGGATGTTGAGATGCAGAGTTTGGAGTCCTCTACTTTTGAAGAAGACGACTCTGACGCAGAGCAGACTGAAAAGGTGTATCTTCATATAACATCGAAAACAGCTAATAGTTGTACTAAAGAATGTATATTAAAGAATTGTCTCGATATGTCCTGAGCAATGTGAGGGACTTTTAAATTTTATCATTCTGAAAAAAACATTTTACCCGAAAGTTTCCAGGAGCAGATGCCATGCCCTTATGAGAACGTCGAGATGATGGAGCAGGACAGAATACATTATGGAGGGGGACCCTCTACATCTTTGAATGTTGAAATGCAGAGTTCGGTGCCCTCATCCTCCGACGAAGATGACTCAGACGAGGATCAGATTGAAAAAGTAAATCTTGAGAAAATATCACTTGATAATTGTACTAAAGAATGCGTTTTAAAGGACTGTCTCATCGTGAACGGCGTCCAGCATGATGTGAGGGAATTTTACAACCTCACCGCGGAGGACAACAGCTACTCTAAAAAATTTGGAGTAGTTCAAAAGAACTTGACCTTCAGGCTGAATGAGTTGGCACGTCCTCCATTGAGGACCTCTTCGACAAGGTTAATAACATGATTTGTTGAGTTATCATTATATCCATGCATACCCAATATCAACATTAGAAAAGGCCTTTTTTACAGGTAGTCCACGACCTCGTAGAAACATCGAAACCGGCAGGGGTCAATTTGTACGTGTCCGTGGGAGTCACACAGGACGGAAGCACAAAGAACTTTGGGATGAGGGCCATCCCTTAGCCGAGGTTCAGTACCTCTACGCTTCGGCGCGAGATGACAACCGCCGAGACGAGTACCGGCATCATCACCCCTTTGGTTCTCGGAAACGTTAGTAAACATTCGAATCCTTGTTTCACTTTTCGCCCTAAATGTATAATTTCAGCTTGAAATGCGTGTTTCCTGGGTGGATATGCCATCAGGATCGGGTGACCCGGTCAGCAACGCGTCTCGTCGAGACGACAACATCACCAAAGTCATAGGTTGGTGTTGGTGAAATTACAATTTGTTTAAACTATTGGGTAGACATACCATCTATACATTTCAGAAAAGATGTACGAGAACGAAATGCTGACCAACTATGTTGATTAAGGGAACAACTGCCTCCCGAAAGCCATCGCCGTAGGCATTGCCTACTTGAATCGAGAAAGAGACTACCTCAAATGGAAAGCTATTTCTCGGTGCATGAAGCCTCAGCAGAAGGCTGCGCTGGAACTGCTTAACCGATTGGGGCTACCCCAAAAGGAATCGTACGATCTCAAGGATGTCAAGGAGATGCAGGAGAGACTCACCGACTACCAGCTCATAGTATTTGATGGAGCCAAGCATCCATTATTCCGTGGCCCTTTCGCTGGAGATGGAAAGGTCGTTGGATTGCGACTCAAGACCAGTCACTACGACCACATCAAGAAAATCCCTGCATTCTTTGGTTAGTTGACAGTTTATTGTTTTAATAACAAAGACCCAAAAGAGAAAAAAATCTTTGATTAGTTGACAGTTTAATGTCTTAATAATCGAGATACTAAAGAGAAAATTTGTTTTTGATTAGTTGACAGTTTAATGTTTTAATTACAAAGATTCAGAAGAAAAAATTTTACAGACAGCAAGTACTATTGCGGGAATTGCAACTCGCTCTACATGAATAGAGACGCCCATTACAACTGCTTCATGAGGTGCTCTCTCTGCACCCATCCGCGCATTGAAGAGTGTAGTGGCCAGCTGCATAAAGAATGCGCTCGGTGTCGATTCGTCTTCAACAGCGAGGACTGCTTCAAACGTCACTTGGAGCAGGGTGTCCGAGGAGGTGCATCAAGATGCGAGCGCGTCCAAATCTGTGAGACGTGCAATCAGGTTATTAAATTTACTAGATTTGTTCACCCTGGAAAAAGCGTTACTCTATACTATTGAAGGTTATTGACGAAGGACGAAAAGGACGAGCTCACGTATGCGGCATGTCGTTTTGCCCTCGATGCAAAACGGATATGCCTAAAGACCACCCAACATGCTTCGTTGCACCAGCGAGTCCCATCTCCTCCAGATTTCGACTCAAGACTATCGCCTTCGATATTGAGGTAGTATATATAATTTTTTTCAAACTAGCTCTCTCTCACAAGCTCTTTCAAAACTAGCCCTCAACAATTCATTTGTTCAGTCGACAGTCGTGAGCGAGAATGGCAAAAACGTTTACAAGCCGAACGTCATCATTGCCATCCGCTCGTGCAGTGCCTGTCAGCACACCACGCCAGAGTCTCACGAGTCTCAAGAATCGTGCAACCAATGCGGAGGGCGTCGTGTCCATGTATGGCATGGTTTGGATGGATGTAACAGGGACCTTGTCAGCGAGTTCGTCCAGTGGCTGAACCTGAAGGAAAACCGTAACGCAACGGTTCTTGCGCATAACCTAAAGGGGTAAGTCAACTTTCTTAAACTCTTGACACTCATATATTTCTTTCGTTTTCTATCCCTCTTCAATCATGTATTGCTTGAGGTATGACGGCCAATTTCTGCTGAGAACCATGATGTCGAGCGACGATGTCCCGAGTAAGATGATACTCTCGGGACTAAAGCTTATGCATATGGTCAATAGGAGCGTGCGGTTTGTGGACACGCTAAACTTCCTGCAGATGCCACTCGCATCGTTCCCCAAGGCATTTGGAATACCGGAGCTAAAGAAAGGTTTGTTGTATTCTCTTTCAAGTACAGTTGATGTAAAATATTTTCAATTTAAATTATTTCCCTCATCTCTTGTAAAACATTTTCAATTTAGGCTACTTCCCCCATCTCTTCAACTGTCCTCAAAACTACAACTACATTGGAGCCATTCCGGACTCCACTTTCTACAATCCCACTCAAATGAAGGAGAAAGGGAAAAAGCAGTTTTTGGAGTGGCATGCGGCTCAAAGCGAAGCAGAATTCAACTTTCGGCAGGAAATTTTGGCCTACTGCTACTCTGATGTAGCTTTGCTCAGCAGAGGGGCAACGGCCTTCGATACGGAGTGCTTCCGTATATCGGGCACTCACGTTTTCCATGAGAGTGTCACAGCTGCAAGTGCTGCTATGCTCATCTTCCGGAGAAATTTTCTGAAAAAGGAAAATCTGGCCGTTGAAGCACCGATACTTCCATGCAAGAGACAGAGCATCCTAGCCCTCAAGTTTCTGGCGTAAGTTACTCAAATAAATTTCAATCTCTTTGTGCTTTGTTCAACTTTAAACTATTGCAGATACCTTCGTGAGACAAAGGGGAAAAGGATTCAAGACGCAACGCACGGCGGGGAACACAGGGTCCCCGGAACAAGATACCACGTGGACGGCTACATTCCTAGAGAGGGCAAGAAACCGATTGCTATCGAGGTTAGCTGATAATGTTGAAACATTTGGGTTTTTAAAACAATATTTTGTAGGTACATGGATGCTACTTCCACGCATGTACCTGCTCATACCAGGATGACGCCGTGATACTAGGCCGTACAGCTGCCGAAATAAGATGTGACGACAAATTGAGGCTCAGTGTACTCGAGCCAAACTACGAAGTGAAGGTCTATCGGGAGTGCGAAATCAACAAGATGCTGCGTCAAGATGAGGAAATGAGGACCATGTTCTTGAAGCATCGAATTCTAGTAAGTTTTCTTTTTGTTTTATCCTTAAATGACTTGCCTATAAATTTATAATTGAGGAGCCTCTTGATATCAACGATGCATTCTTTGGCGGAAGAACCGAGACGTTCAAACTACACGCAAAATGTCAAGAAGGATGGAGCATCCGCTATCAAGATGTTTGCAGGTTACTGATTATCTCTTTGTCATGGTCTTTTTTATGTTCAACAATCTACTTTCAGCCTGTACCCATTCACCAACAAGTACAAGCCATATCCTATCGGCGTTGGAGTCTACGTTTCTGCAGAGGATATCCCGTGCCCAATCAACGATGCACGAGATTTGGGCGTGAACGGATTCCTCAAGTGCAGAGTATGTTTTCTTATTGAATTCGTAACGTCTTCCTGTTACTTATTTACAATCTTATTGTTCAGGTATTGGCACCATCCAATCTACATCTACCGGTTCTATGTATGAGAGTGGGAGGAAAGTGCATCTACGCACTATGTCAACAATGTGCTCTGGAAAAGTCCCCAGAGAGAACTTCATGCTCGCATACGGACGAGGAGAGAGCTTTCGAAGGAACATGGGCCACGGAGGAGATCAAGCTCGCCTTGAGAACTGGCTATACAGTTCTGAACGCATACGAGGTAGTCCCTTTATATATATATACATATATCACTGTCATTCATTACTAAAATTCAGGGAAGACATTATGAGAACTGGAGCCAGTACGAGATGAATCCTGAAAGCGGGCATGTACGTCACGGCATCCTCTCCGAGTACATGAACACCTTTGTGAAGCTCAAAACGGTTAGTGATTTTAATTATTGTTTAGTAGTGTGTTGTTGATTCTCATATGATCGTTTCAAAAAATGAAGCTGTTTGAAGGAGGCAAGTGGATGGCCCAGAGACGTTGGCGATGACGTCATGAAGCAGGCCGAGTATATTGAGGCCTTCAAGCAGAGAGAAGGAGTGACGCTCGACCCTACAAAGATGGTGCCAAACAGCGCAGCAAGACAAGTCGCAAAGCTGATGCTCAACTCCTTGGTAAGATTCTTTCTGTGTATTAGATAATTACAAACAAATTATTTTGAATTTTCAGTGGGGAAAACTCGGAGAACGCTCGGGAAGGAAACAACAGGAAATGGTTATCTCCCCCGAAAGACTGCACAGTCTTCTGATCGAGGCCGAGACCGAGGTTGGGGACATTACTGTCCTCACCGATGAAAAGCTCTGGGTCTCCTTCAAGAAGAAGACAGGCCATTCCGAGCCGATAAGCACTACTTCCCTGGCATCGGCAGTGTTCACGACGGCTTACGCGAGAGTGACACTTTACAATATCATCTCGCGTGTGCAAAGCTCCAGACTGCTGTATTGTGGTTCGTTTAAATCTTTTCGTTATTCTTTGCTGTATATTCCAATTCTTTTTGTTTCAACCCTTTTTTTTTAGACACGGACTCGGTCATCTACCTTCACAAAGACAGTGAAGAGGACCCCCTGGAAGAGCTGAAGGGGAATTTTCTCGGGGACCTGACGGACGAAATTCCTGGAAAAGGAACAAATTTCGTGTCGCAGGGACCCAAAGCCTATGCATACAAATACGTCACGCATGACGGCATGGTGAGAATTTTAGATTCATTGGTTCACTAGTATTTCAAATTTGAGAAACATGTCTTGATTTCTTGCAGGAAAAGAGCGTGGTAAAGTGCAAGGGCTTCCCTCTCACGTCCGAAGCATCGCAGAAGATTCATTTCGATCAGATGCCCCAGTTTGTAAGGGAAATGAAGAAAGGCGAAAAACCTCCCCCTGTCACAGTCGCCTATGACAGAATAGTCACTGAGAGGAGTCACGTGGTGACATCTCTTCTTCAAAAGAAGAAGTTGAACGCTGTGTTCGACAAAAGGGTTATCGTCAGGGGGACGTACAACACAATCCCTTATGGATATAAGTGATGATATAGATTTATCTAAATGAATTGTTGAAACTAGATTTGTTTTTACTCGCTTTGTTTTATTTATTTTTCTCTAAGTAATAAAATATTATTATACTTAGTTCATTTTTGTCTAATGCTTGTTTCGTTTCGTCTTTGAGACGATAAAATATTGTTGCTAATCTTTGTGTTTTTTGTTTGTTCTACAAAGGCGAAAGAATACATGACATGTTCTGATTTTTTATTATTCGGTTTGCTTTTTTTTTCTCTAAGTAATAAAATACTAAGCTATTTAGTTCATTTTCGTCTATTGCTTGTTTCTTTTTGTCTTTGAGATGATAAAATGTTGTTGCTAATCTTTGTGTTCTTTGTTCTACAAAGGCGAAAGAATACATGACGTATTCTTAACCGCAAAGAATGCAAGTTGCGAGAGTAGGAGATGGCTTCCTTCCAAGATCGTATCCATAGATTATGCGTGTATGAAAACAGTGATTATTGGAAACACGTGATAGAAAATCTAATAAAAGATTAAAAAATACACATCTGAGAGAGTGTATAAAAAGTGTGTCTTTCTGAGAAAGAGTGCATTGTAAGAGAAAAACGATAGAGAACGTAAAAGAAAATAGCATGTTATATTGAGAGACGTAGATGAAAGCATCATGGATGGTTATGTTTTCAAGAGATTCAGAGAAAAAATGTCTGACAGAGTATAAAGAGAGAGAGAGAGAAATAGGGTATAATTGTGAGAGAAAGAGAGAGAGAGAGAGAAAAAGAGAGAAATAATGTATGATTGTGAGAGAAAGAGAGAGAGATAAAAGAGGGAGAGAAAAGAGAGAGAGAGAGAGAAAGAGAGAGAGATAAAAAGAGAGAGAGATAAAAAGAGAGTGTGTGAGATAAAAGAGGGTGAGAAAAGAGAGAGAGAGAAAGAAAGAAAGAGAGAGAGAGAAAGAGTGAGAGAGATAAAGAAAGTGAGAGAGAAAGAAAGATAAAAAAAGAGAGAAAAAAGAGAGAGATCAGCTGGAGTGATTCTTTGCGGTCAGAGAAAAAGTCTCTCGATGTGACACGCCCCTTTAAATCAATCGATGAAAACTGTCCACAGAGTCATCCACATCACACAAGTATGGAATGCTTTACCCGAGTCATTCTTCAATTGCTCATATAACCACTTCAAAAAATTGATCCAAAACATATAATGTACCGACTCAGATATGCGAGTATTTTTTCCGGAAGAGTCTACACGGATCTACTCCACGGAGCTTGTAGATGAACTTTCACGCGACATTGGCTGTTCTCTATACATAGCAGCCTCTCATCTCGTGTGCAAATGGACTATACAAACGCCAACTCTTATGTATACCGCAATTCCTATCCTGATCTTCCCCTGCCACGACAATAATAAAACAAAAATAATAAAATATTTTTATTTATTTATTCATACATCAAGAAGATGTTACATCAATGTCGGAGAGAAAAAAAATGCGTGAATAATATTATTTATAAAAAGCAACAGTAAAGTTTAGAGGGGAAAATGCTAAGATGGGGGGGGGGAGAGGGGGGAAGGCAAACCCTCCCCAGAAGGCAAACCAGCAGCAACCAGGCAGTGCATCTCACGCCAGGGAGGGACTGGCTCTCAGGAAGAGGACTGAGGATGTACCGGGAAGCGGACCGGTAGGCAACTGAGTCTGGTGCGCTGATCTGGATCTGAGGAAGGGTAGGAGAAGAGGCGGACTATT
This sequence comes from Allodiplogaster pararmata, assembly GCA_964056735.1. Lineage (NCBI taxonomy): Eukaryota > Metazoa > Nematoda > Chromadorea > Rhabditida > Diplogasteridae > Allodiplogaster > Allodiplogaster pararmata. Next base: position 7,608 of record CAXKTG010000183.1, read on the forward strand.
CTTTTTGTTTCAACCCTATTTTTTTTAGACACGGACTCGGTCATCTACCTTCACAAAGACAGTGAAGAGGACCCCCTGGAAGAGCTGAAGGGGAATTTTCTCGGGGACCTGACGGACGAAATTCCTGGAAAAGGAAGAAATTTCGTGTCGCAGGGACCCAAAGCCTATGCATACAAATACGTCACGCATGACGGCATGGTGAGAATTTTAGATTCATTGGTTCACTAGTATTTCAAATTTGAGAAACATGTCTTGATTTCTTGCAGGAAAAGAGCGTGGTAAAGTGCAAGGGCTTCCCTCTCACGTCCGAAGCATCGCAGAAGATTCATTTCGATCAGATGCGCCAGTTTGTAAGGGAAATGAAGAAAGGCGAAAAACCTCCCCCTGTCACAGTCGCCTGTGACAGAATAGTCACTGAGAGGAGTCACGTGGTGACATCTCTTCTTCAAAAGAAGAAGTTGAACGCTGTGTTCGACAAAAGGGTTATCGTCAGGGGGACGTACAACACAATCCCTTATGGATATAAGTGATGATATAGATTTATCTAAATGAATTGTTGAAACTAGATTTGTTTTTACTCGCTTTGTTTTATTTATTTTTCTCTAAGTAATAAAATATTATTATACTTAGTTCATTTTTGTCTAATGCTTGTTTCGTTTCGTCTTTGAGACGATAAAATATTGTTGCTAATCTTTGTGTTTTTTGTTTGTTCTACAAAGGCGAAAGAATACATGACATGTTCTGATTTTTTATTATTCGGTTTGCTTTTTTTTTCTCTAAGTAATAAAATACTAAGCTATTTAGTTCATTTTCGTCTATTGCTTGTTTCTTTTTGTCTTTGAGATGATAAAATGTTGTTGCTAATCTTTGTGTTCTTTGTTCTACAAAGGCGAAAGAATACATGACGTATTCTTAACCGCAAAGAATGCAAGTTGCGAGAGTAGGAGATGGCTTCCTTCCAAGATCGTATCCATAGATTATGCGTGTATGAAAACAGTGATTATTGGAAACACGTGATAAAAAATCTAATAAAAGATTAAAAAATACACATCTGAGAGAGTGTATAAAAAGTGTGTCTTTCTGAGAAAGAGTGCATTGTAAGAGAAAAACGATAGAGAACGTAAAAGAAAATAGCATGTAATATTGAGAGACGTAGATGAAAGCATCATGGATGGTTATGTTTTCAAGAGATTCAGAGAAAAAATGTCTGACAGAGTATAAAGAGAGAGAGAGAGAAATAGGGTATAATTGTGAGAGAAAGAGAGAGAGAGAGAAAAAGAGAGAAATAATGTATGATTGTGAGAGAAAGAGAGAGAGATAAAAGAGGGAGAGAAAAGAGAGAGAGAGAGAAAGAGAGAGAGATAAAAAGAGAGAGAGATAAAAAGAGAGTGTGTGAGATAAAAGAGGGTGAGAAAAGAGAGAGAGAGAAAGAAAGAAAGAGAGAGAGAGAAAGAGTGAGAGAGATAAAGAAAGAGAGAGAGAAAGAAAGATAAAAAAAGAGAGAAAAAAGAGAGAGATCAGCTGGAGTGATTCTTTGCGGTCAGAGAAAAAGTCTCTCGATGTGACACGCCCCTTTAAATCAATCGATGAAAACTGTCCACAGAGTCATCCACATCACACACATACTGCTTCCACTCGGAATGGTAGAAAATTCTTTAGTTTATTATTTTTGCAGACTGGTAAAAGTAATTTGAATTTATGCCCTCTAGTAAAACGGCTGTTAGGTGCAAACTTCAGAAAGTTTTCCGATGTTTTTAAGCGACCGAAAACAGCTTTCTATGTATACAGTAAGCAAATCAATAGAATTTCTTCGCGATAGTAAAGTACGCCCTTTGAGTATTTTTAGTCTCTGTTCATAGGATGGGATGTAATGCGAACGTTTGAATACTAAACGAGTGAACTGCTTCTGAATTTTTTCTATCTTCTTGATAGAAGTAACGTCGCTTGGGCTCCAAACCTCAGAAGAGAATTCGAGGATAGGTCTGACGTACGTATTGAACAGGCTCCATAGGATATGTTTATTTCGTGTTTGAAAAGAGCGTAAAATGAGAAAACTTACAGACCTAGCTTTGTTACAAATGTTATAGATGTGCTTTGTAAAGCACAATTTAGAATCGTAGGTGACACCTAAGTCACGGAAAACTGTTACTTCAGGCAGCTCAGAACCGTAGAGGGACAACTTGCATGTCGGATGAGACTGTCCGATTCGCATGAAAACCGTTTTAGTAGTTGAAATAGAGAGTCCCCACTTACTAGACCAGGAAGCAAGGGCATCCAATCCTTGCTGAAGAAGTTGGTGATTGCCTATAGAATAAAGTTTAGCGTCATCAGCGTATAAACAGCATTGAATACCAGGAGGAAGGCACTCGGGAAACTCATTGATGAAAAGGAGAAAAAAGAGGGGGCCCAAAACAGACCCCTGGGGCACTCCAGTAGTAACCACAGAAGACAGTGAATAGCTATGGTTGATAACTACGCTCTGAGTTCGGTTATTCAAAAAAGAAGAAATCCACCTATGGAGACACCCAGTAATGCCGTAATAAGATAATTTATTACAAAGGAGATTAATTGGGATGGAGTCGAAGGCTTTTTTGTAATCTATGAAAACTGCCGTTATGTAACTGTTTTGGTCTAGAGTTACGTTAAATTCTGAAAGAGTCGAGAGAAGGGCTGAAGAGCAAGAACGCTGACTGCGAAATCCATGTTGCAGAGGTGTTAGTAGCTCATGCGCTTCAAGATAATTGATCAAGGAATGACGTATTATTTTTTCGAATACCTTACTCGTACTACATGTCAGAGAAATCGGTCGATAATTATAAGGATCATGTAGGCTTCCTTTACGCTTATATACTGGTTTCACAATGGCATGTTTCCAAATTGATGGGGAAACGCCATGTAAAAGAAAGCTGTTGTATAAAAGAGAAAGAGGCAAAGAGAACCAGCACGGGCAAAAATACGTCTAGTAAAAGTTCTCTGAACTCGTTCGAGATTGTTTATATGACCAGTGGCTACTGGGGACCAGATTTCGCTACCATATTCAAGAAGAGGTAGAATATAAGTTTTATAGGCATGTACGAGTACTGGGATAGAAGAGGTTTTGAACGAACGAAGAATAACATTAATAGCTCTAGTGGCTTTCAGTACAGTAGAATCTATATGACAAGAAAATGAAAGAGAACAATCAAATACAATACCAAGATGTTTTATAGTGCCAACAGAAGGAAGAGGAGAATTGCTTATATAGAATGATTTGAAAGAATTGCTGGGACCACAATGCATTATGGCACATTTTGGAACAGAGACTTTGAGAGACCAGGATTGGCCGAAGTCGTGTACAATATCAATGGCAGTTTGAAGAAGAATAGGAGAGTCAGAAAACAACTTGACATCGTCAGCATATAAAAAACAGTGAACATTAGGAGGAAGATAGTCAACGAGGTCATTTATAAAAACAGAAAAGAAAAGAGGGCCTAAACAACTGCCTTGTGGAACACCAACACCTGTTCGTTTGGGATCAGACAAACAATCATCTATCTGGACACGAAATGACCTGTTGGATAAAAACGATTCAATGACAGCGAGAAGGTTAGAGCTGACACCACAACACTCGAGTTTATACAGAAGAAACCTATGATCAACCGTATCGAACGCTTTCGAAAAGTCAATTAGACAGATATGGAAAGGTGTTTTGTTGGAAAGAAAAGAAAGATATAGTGAGTAGGAGTTAACGAGTGATGAGATAGTGGATCTTTTTCGTCTAAAACCAGCTTGATTGGAACGGAGAATCTGATTTTTTTCTAGATGAGTATAAAGCAGATTAAAAACATGTTTTTCAAGAATTTTCGAGAAAGAACATCCTAAGGTAATCGGGCGATAGTTGTTAGGATCTGTTTTCTTGAATCATTTCCTCAGCGAGTTCATTCCGGTTGTTCAGGTCGGGAGCATTGGTATTTATAAGAAGGGCTTCGGTTAGACGTCGGCGTACAATATTCGGTTCAACTTGGAGTATAACACCGGATATTTGCGTATCTTTCTTACTGAGTGGTGACCTTGGATTTCCTCTCATTCTTTTCCATCCGTCCTCATCTTTATACAGGCGTTTTTTTAAAAGGTTTTTTGTTTCTTATATTACTCAAATTCGTCTCGATCATTCTCTGGACATGCCTAGAATGAATACCAGGTCCAGAGGATCAATTTCTCAAAATTCATCTCCATCTCAAATTCACTCTCTAAATCAGTCTCATTCTCAAGGTACTGCTCCCCCATTTGCCGACTTGATTTTAAAGGCTCATGCGTTCGCTTTGCAAGACGTACCGAAGAAGGTGACCCCGGAGTTATGGAATGGACTAACGAATCTTATCACTCTTCTCACCAACTGTCTCGAAACGATGGTTTCAAATTCTTCAACTGCACAAGTTTCTCAAAATACAACGAACAGGTCGGTCTCTTTACCAACTTCAACCAGCTCAAATGTCATAAATCCTTCTATCTCGAGTCAAGTCAACTATGAGGATCATTTGCGATCCAGGTCTCTCGTTTTCTGTAACTTGAAGGAGAGTTCGGGGTCTCCAGGTGAAAGAGCCTCGCAGGATTTTGATTCTGTGGTTAATATTCTTTCTGCACTTGGAGTGGAGTGCATTCCTCAGATGGTTTTTCGCATGGGTAAAACACGTGACGATGGTTCTGCCAGACTGGTAAAGGTTGTGTTGCCTGCCAGATCGTTCATGCTCATGACTCTCAAAGAAGCTCGTAAACTGAGATCTATTTCTCACTTTCAAAATGTGTTCATCAGGAAAAGTATGACAATTGAAGAAAGAAAAAAGGTAGCAGCTTATCGAACATTTCTGTCTGATCTAAGAAAAAGAGATCCATCTTCGCGTTTCGTGATCTACAGAGACGAAATATGGTTGCGAGATGAGATAGCGTCTGGTAGACGTACAACGATTCCCGATGGTTTGTTAAACTAGGAAGTCTTGGCCCTTCGCCATCTACCAGTCGCCCCTCTACTTCTGTCAATCTTTTCTGTATTCTTTTGAATTCTAGAAGCGTGGTTAACAAAATATTTGACTTACATTATCTGCTCTGTACTGAGCAGCCTGATGTTTTGTTCATCACAGAAACCTGGTTTAATAGCCGAATAAAAGACTCTGAATTGATTCTTCACTACCCATACAAAGTTCTAAGAAGGGATCGTTCTATTAGAGGTGGAGGAGTTGCAATTATTTTCAAAGAATATCTTCAAGTAAATCAAATTTCTTCAACAGAAAAAACTCCGACAGATGTACTAATTTTAGAGCTTTACAGTGCTCTAAATTTGAGTAGCATTCGCATAGCCCTGGTATATCGTCCACCTTCTTCTTCTACATCTCAGGATGGAGAGCTTTTTGATTTTTTAACTTCTTTTCTTGCCACTTCGAATCCAGCTTTACTCTTGGGAGACTTCAACATACATTTAGACTGGCTTAACCCGGTCTCCAGCTGTGGACAAACATCACTGTTGGTTCAAAAAAACTTCAGAAACCTTATATTTTAGTGAGACTATAATATTCTAATTACAGAAATTCATATAATAATATTTCTCGCCTGGAAATTCTCGTTATGGTAATATTGAGTTTACATATTTTGGTGTAATTCACAAAGCGCTAAAACAGTTTTCAAATAGCTTTGAGTAAGAGTAGAAGAATATTCTACTGTAGAGCGAATGATTATTACTAAGAAGTGCATTTTCTTTATTCCGTAAATACTTTTTGATTTCTCTATCAAGCTTAACACATACTCTGGAATAGAGGTCTTGGACTGGTCTTAAACCAATCTTTTGGAAGAGAGCTAATTTGTGAGCATAGAGACTCTTGATATGTGGAGGGTACTTCTCAAATGCTAACCTTGACTTTCTGAGAGGAACAAACTTAGGGAAAAGAGAGGACACATGATTTACAAACCGATTATAAAGGTCATCCATGTCAGAAAAACCGTTAAATAATCTATCCCAATCAGTAAGATAGAGGCAATTACCGATGAAGTTGAAATTAGCTTTACTAAAATCATATGACTGTTCATACATAAGGGGTTCTAACGGATTTTCTAATTTGAAAGAGATGGAATTGTGGTCTGAATTCTTGAAAGGGATATTAACTTTACATTCACTTACTAGTTCCGGGGAAGATATAACCAAATCAAGAAATTTGAGACCTCTAGTTGGTTCAGAAACATGTTGTACAAAACCCATAGACTCGACAAAGTCTAAAAGCAGTGATGTTTGTCCACAGCTGGAGACCGGGTTAAGCCAGTCTAAATGTATGTTGAAGTCTCCCAAGAGTAAAGCTGGATTCGAAGTGGCAAGAAAAGAAGTTAAAAAATCAAAAAGCTCTCCATCCTGAGATGTAGAAGAAGAAGGTGGACGATATACCAGGGCTATGCGAATGCTACTCAATTTTAGAGCACTGTAAAGCTCTAAAATTAGTACATCTGTCGGAGTTTTTTCTGTTGAAGAAATTTGTATGGAATGCTTTACCCGAGTCATTCTTCAATTGCTCATATAACCACTTCAAAAATTTGATCCAAAACATATAATGTACCGACTCAGATATGCGAGTATTTTTTCCGGAAGAGTCTACACGGATCTACTCCACGGAGCTTGTAGATGAACTTTCACACGACATTGGCTGTTCTCTATACATAGCAGCCTCTCATCTCGTGTTCAAATGGACTATACAAACGCCAACTCTTATACCGCAATTCCTATCCTGATCTTCCCCTGCCACGACAATAATAAAACAAAAATAATAAAATATTTTTATTTATTTATTCATACATCAAGAAGATGTTACATCAATGTCGGAGAGAAAAAAAATGCGTGAATAATATTATTTATAAAAAGCAACAGTAAAGTTTAGAGGGGAAAATGCTAAGATGGGGGGGGGGGAGAGGGGGGAAGGCAAACCCTCCCCAGAAGGCAAACCAGCAGCAACCAGGCAGTGCATCTCACGCCAGGGAGGGACTGGCTCTCAGGAAGAGGACTGAGGATGTACCGGGAAGCGGACCGGTAGGCAACTGAGTCTGGTGCGCTGATCTGGATCTGAGGAAGGGTAGGAGAAGAGGCGGACTATTTCTTTAAATCAGAGATCATTTATATCAATTTCTAGAAAACCTAATAGATTCGGAAGACATAAAAGCTTTGCTTTCAAAGCACTATAGCTACACAAACAGAAATCACCGAGCTTGTTCAGATAGAATGTGGTTCTATATGCAAATGAATATTTAAGGTTCAATCTATTATAGGAAGATGTGGCGAGGCTGAAAGAGAAAACTCTCCCATTTGTTGGTTTGAATATATAGAAGGAACTAATTGGCAACGAGATATCACCACGAACGATCTTAAGAGCAAGGATAATATCAATAACTGTTCTACGTGTATATAATGAATTCAGATTAAACAGAGTTAGTCGGCTCGAATAGGATGGAACTAATCTAGAAAAACTTGAACTAACATTACAGCGATGAACAACAAGCTTAGTGAAAATGTGTTGAACTCTTTCGAGACCACGTATATCTCTCTTAAGGTACGGTGACCACACAGGACTGGCGAACTCAAGTATTGGCAAAACATAGCTTTTAAAGCAACGTAAATATACATCATGTTTATTACATGAGAGAGATCTGAATATATTGAAAGTGATACCTAGCGCCTTTTTGATTGTCAACTCAATATGTAACTTGAATGTAAGATTGTCATCGATAAGGATTCCTAGATCTCTAAGGCACTCGCCACTTTTGATAGGTACACCATTGAGCATATAGGAAAACCTAGGGTTTGATTTCCCCATATAGAGAACGCTAGATTTCTCTTCCGCAATATTCAGTTGCCATGCATCACAGTAATCCGCGAATCTGCTCAATGCTGTTGCAAGCTGTGCCTGTGCAGTAGAGAGGACTCGAGAGTCATAACTTGTGTAAGCCTTTATGTCATCTGCAAACAATCGATATTCGACAAGTGGGAGTCGTGAGAAAACATTGGCAATATCTGATATGTATACCAAGAAAAGAAGCGGGCCTAAAACACTACCCTGGGGAACGCCACTAGAAGCATATTTAATGGAAGATAAAGAATTACCTACTTTAACTAAGAAAGTACGTTCAGTTAAGAAT
>CAXKTG010000184.1:0-17507 GCA_964056735.1 Allodiplogaster pararmata
ATTTCTTAACAGAGTAATTCGTGACACGAACTGATTGATCAATTATGAGGTGGAGACGGTTTAGGTCTAGTCAGGGAGGCAATATGCTGATAGAGATTCTTTGAAAGATACAGTTTAACTTTCTGGCAATGTCTATTCCACTCAATCATTCGATTGAAACTGGCTTTCTCATAGCAAAGGCGAACAGCAGTAATGCGTATATTACGGAAAAAAAAGCATCACGGTAATTGATAAGCTAACGGATATGCGGTGAAAACATTATTATCGAAGAGCGAGGCAAACTACTAGGAACATGTATGGCAAGAGCGTTTCTGACAATAAGAAGGAAACGAGAGTGAAGGGAATAATAAAGATTACAAGATTCTTCCCAGTTTATGGCTGACAAGGGTTGATTGAGAGAATCAGAATCAGTTTGGCAATAGTGAGGTACAAGAGTGAGTGGCGAGAACATTCTATCATAGTGAATGAAACATTCAAGACCTAAGTGGTCGCAACTTGGAAAAGAAAGAATCACACGGAAATCAGAGAACAGAGATGAAGAAGTCAACAACCAGTCAATAAAGTGCTCGAGAGAAAATTTTTTATCACAATCAATTAATTGCGAGAGTTATCGGTTGAAGGTTTTGTAAAAGCAATCCGAATGATATAATCTCTCACGAGAATGGCTACACCTCCGCCTCGGGAGTTGCGATCTTTGCGAAAAATGACTGTAGTATGGAAGAGCTCCTATCAATTCACTATCTGCTATTCTCACACAATGTTACAATATTAGGCTGTTTGTTCTTGAGGAAAAGTCGGAAATCTTCTATTAGTTTGTTACGTAGAGAGCACATATTATGTTATAGTATACTAACATGAGTGACGAAGGGGGACCTGGACATCTTCCTAGTTTGACCGCCTGGCTCCAGAAGTTAGCTGACTTCGACGAGATAGGCGAAGGGCATCTGCTTCGGGACGTGACATGAGGTGGTCGTCGAAGACGACGACATCTTTACCTCCGGCCAGCAGTTTCCTCTTCTCCTGACGTAGCTGATATTATTGCTCTCTCATTTTTAGGGTGAGACTCGGTCATTTATAAATGGACTTGAAATGAGGATTGTGGCGGAAAGAAGTCGTCTGACTGATGAACTGTTTCTGATGTGTTTTGATGGAGGAGACCAGTTTGATGATCCTCAAGTACTTCTGCTCCGTTCTTCTGATTCCCATTCTGTAATGTGCGAGTCTAGAAACAGCAATCCCTGCGGCATCGAGCAAAGAGCTGACCGGGCATCGTCGTGGCCAACCAAGGCGGAAGGTAGAGCCGAAGGATTGGGATGCTGTGGGACTCGCTCACTACCGAGCAGAGTCATTTCTTCTCCTCGATTTCGTTGCAGAAATGAGGCTACTTCTTTTGGTTTCCTCCAGAGATCTTCCAACGTGAGAGTTGTTGGATGTTTAGCACATTTGAAGAGATGGGCTACATCGTGCGGTCTATTGAGGCAGTCTGGGCAGCAGTCAGGTATCGAGTCATCAATCCGGTGTAAGTAGTGTTTCGTGTACCTGCTGTAGCCTGAGCGGAGTTGACTCAGCGTGCAGCGGGCGTTTCTGGAGAGGTCCACTTCTTCATTTATGGCCGGCGGTGGTCGGCCGCTCAGTATGACTGGACCTTGGATGGTTTTCTTTTCTTCTGAGATCATGTTTGTGTGGACTCGTTTGGCGACGCTTCTCCCGTAGTTCTTCTCTGCTGTTACCGACAGAGCGCTTTCAACAGTACTTCTGCATGCGAGGGAAAGATCAGCTTCCATGTTGGGTGGTGGGGTCCTTGGAGAAAGAGTCCGTGATGGAAGTGACTTGGGCTCAAGGTCCTTGCCAAGTATTTGGCTGATAGCATATGAAGGTGAGACTTCGACCTGATTACTTTAGCTTCTGCATGTATGTGGTCGACGCTGGCCATCTGATGGTTTCCTGTTATGATACGTAGGCCATTGCTCTGTCCTCTTTGAATTTTGGCATGTGCTGAGGCGGAGAGAAAGCTGGCCCAGGCTGGAGCTGCGTAGCCGTAGATGGATTGACAAATGGCTTTGTACGTGAGACGGAGTGTCTCCTTTTGATTGCCTCATGTACTGCCGGCTAGCGCCTTCAGTACATTGTTGCGTTGCGACATTCGGCCTGCTATGTCTTTCGCATGATGACTGAATGTAAACATATGTAGAGTCATATGTAACTCCAAGGATTTTGGCGGTGTTCACGGTGGGTACGCTCTGACCACAGATCGAGACGTCCAGGATAGTCTTGTACTCTTTGCTGTAAGGTGTGAAGAGTAGAAGCTGGCTTTTGGCAGGAGAAATAGATAGTCCACGACCTTGGATGAACTTCTCGATGTGTGGGAGACCGGATCGTATGTGTAGTGAGGCAGTGGAAATGCTTGGATCTGACGCCCATAGTGTTATATCATCAGCATAAGAGACTATCTTGATGTTTGGATCGTTGTTCGGAAGATCGCTTAGATATAAGTTAAAGAGAAGCGGTTAGAGTGCGCTGCATTGGGGAACTCCGCTTCTGATCAGGGATGAGCTCGAGAGGACGTCGCGGAAGGATGTACGGCTCGCTCGTTCTCTGAGGTACGATGCAAGCCATTTCTTTGCGAAGTTTGTAGCCTCGCTTTGTAGGAAGAGATCTATGATTACCGCTATGTCTATGCTGTCGAAGGCCTTTGACATGTCGATTGCCAGCATCACTGTACGTTTGGCTGGTCTCTTCGTGTTAAAACCTGCAGCTACGTCCTTTGGAAGAGTGAGGAGGTGGTGGAAGAGTGAGGAGGTGATGAATCTTCTTGTGATGAATCCATGCTGGTGCTCTGCTACTCTTACGTACGGCTTGAGTTCTTCCAAGAGAAGTCGTTCTATGATTTTCGCCATCGGTGAGAGTAAGGAGATCGGTCAATATCCTGGTCCATCCGTTGCCTCTTTTCCTACTTTCAGGAGTGGGAGAATGACTGAAGATTCCCAAATCATGGGAATTCTGCCAGAGCTGAGGGAGTCGTTGATGAGGTTTGTGAGGGCGGCTATACCTCTGTTCCCGAGATAATGAAAGAGTATTGGAGCGAGTCCGTCCGGTCCGAGGGCTGTTGATTTCTTTGTCTTCTGAATAGCTGATTTCACTGCGGCCTCTGAGTACTCGACAAAATCTTTGGCGTGGATGTGGTGAACTTTCTTCATGGTTTTCCGATTTTCCTTCTTTGTTTTGTAGGCGACTGGGCGTGTGAAGTGTTTGTTGAACTGGTTCGCGATTTCGAACGAAGATGTGAGGGGTCCTTTCCCGAAGTCGATGGCGCAGTTTTGTGGGGGACGTCCTTTATCATTCAGCATTTTGATCGTTTTCCACAGTTTCTTGCTGTCTAGTTTGGGATCAAAGGTCTCCATGAAGTTCCTCCAGATGTCCCTTTTGTTTCTGTTCGTGGCTCGTCTGATGTTCATGTTGAGAGCACTGATTTCTTTATTTGATGGGTCTGATTCTCGTAAATCGTCTCGTTTGATCATCCAATCTCGGATTTCTGGTGTTAAGGCAACGTTTCTCTTAACACCAGAAATCGTGCGCTCAACATGAACATCAGACGAGCCACGGATCATCCCGACAGTTGCTTCTCGCTGAGATTTGTTCTCAGCCAGGAACTTAGCCATAACAGCGGAGCAGGTTTTGAGGAGTAAAAGGACATGAGGGGACAAGGAAGGTTCCTCACGTTCCTCCTCCGCACGAATGCAACTCTGCAACGCGCAGTTAAAGTCATCCGGTGAGTCTTGCATCGGGGCGACAGATTCTTGCTGCCTTTGGCGATTTCTTGCTATCATATTCAAGTTAAGACATAGCACAATTTATAACTGAGCGTGATTGATGATATTTGAGCTCGATTGATGTAATTGACAGAACAGATTCCAACAGTATCTGGACACCTTGAAGCTATGTCTTTGGAACCATTACTTCATCATTCACTCTTCACTACCAACTCCATGAATCAGTCAGCTCATGGCTTTCTTTCATGGCATTAGATTTCCTTGATTTGAAAATGAATCGTTAACTCCATGATATAATATGTACTTAATTGAAAAATCATGTGAACATCTATTTAACGAAAAGTTCAAGAAGACAATTTTGAGCTTGGCCATAAACCCTTCTCAAACGGTCCAATAAAAAACAGGTAGCATGATGGCTTTGCATAGAGATGACAAAAATTCAGAAAACTTAATGAAAATTAAAGTATTTTATACTTACAAGGCAGAAAACAGTCGATTTTCTTCTCGCTCTTTGGTATATACTCGAGATTCCGGCGTCTAACAGGACTCGGTTTTTTTTTTGCAAAACAAAATTGAAATTATGATCTAGTGACTGTTCAAATTTAAAGTTACACAGTTTAAAGGCAGTGAAGCCTGATTAAGATGACAAATGACTAAACTATCGCACAGAAAAAAGCTAGTCCACCGAGCGGGATCGAACCCAGCCATCTCGACTCAAACCGGGCTCGTTACCATTACACCACGGGGACACATAGCTATTCCGTGCGATAGTGCTTATGAAAGGCTTATATGCCTTGTTCTCTTATTCACACAGGATCTAGTGACTCGTATCTTACGCTACAATTTTTCTTTTCATGATTTTTGAAGAACTCTAAAAATATATGCAGTAAAACTGGGATAACACGCCTTTCGAACTTCATTTTCCTAGACATGGACAAAGGAGAGATGCAATAGGATCCAATAAAGAGTCTACATTAGTTAATATATATATATATATATATTTTATCTACATCTTTCGATGCAATAAGGCACAAATTTAATTACAATTGAAAATGAGTAATGAATAGATCAGCTAAACAATTGTCAAATACGATAACAAAAGCGATACATCAATTTGACTTTAATATAGCGAATTAAACGGGGAAAAAAACAAAAAAAAACAAACAAACAAAACTATATAAGTAGAACAAATTGAACGACAAAAAAATAAATAAAATAAATTAGTTCTGAATTCATGACGAGAGAAGAGTAGATAGAACACCACTTTTCAATTGGGATTTAAAATATTTCAGGTTCATACTATTAATCAAGTTTCGAGGTAGTTTGCTGAAAAGGCGGGATATTCGCATTCCATAAGAGTTGTTTCTAGCTGTATTCTTGCTACCCTGAACTAATAAGCCATTTATATTAGTTCGCGTTGGAATAGTCTCTTTGAAAAATCGCTTTTTATCTATTATCGACAGTCCATGGAAGATCTTGAAACCCATAACTAAGTCAGAAAATATCCTCCTCTTGGAGAGAGAAACGAATCCAAGGCGGGCAAGTCGATTGGGGTAAGAAGGAAGAGACCTCGTATTAACTTCATTTGCGAAACATCGATGATAAACTATGCGAGTGAATTTCCTTAAAACTTTCTCTATATCATCACAATCTCTTCCATAGTATGGATTCCATATATTCGAAGCATAGTCCAAGTGCGGCATTACATAAGTTTTAAAGCACTTGACCAGTATACCAGGATCATTAACAGTTACCGCACGGAGCATAGCATACATTGCTTTGGATGCCTTTTTAACTCGGTCTGCTACAGCCTCTTTCCTACGCAAAGAAGAAACTATTTGTATGCCCAGGTCACGTATCTGAGATACACATGAAATGGAAACATTATTTATACTGTATGAGGAATATAAAGATCGACCTCCAATGTGAATATGGAGAGACTTGGATGGAGAAAGAGATAGTTGGTTAACTAAACACCAATCGAATACGGAATCTAATGCTGATTGCAGCTCTCGAGTTCGTTCGCCGTATGAGTTCTTATCATAAGAAACATAAATCTTGAGATCGTCTGCGTATGCTTGATAACGAATATTAGGAAAGTTCTCTAGTACCTCATTTATATCGGATATATACAGAGTAAAAAGAAGTGGCCCCAGGACAGACCCTTGGGGCACACCCGATGTGGCATTCATTGGATCAGAAGTGACATCACCCATACGCACAGAGAAAGATCTATTTGTTAAAAAAGACTCAAGCCAAGAAAGGAGTGGGTCAGTAATTCCATAATGTGTGCATTTAGACAAAAGCTTACTTATACTAATGGTGTCAAATGCACGAGAGAAATCAAGGTAGATGACATCCGTTGAAAGACCTTTGGCTAACGAAGAGGTCCAATCATCTTCACATATTAATAAATTGGTTACTGTGGACGCTCCACGCCTAAACCCATGTTGATTGATAGGTATAATAGAGTGCTCGGTAAGAATATTGATTATGAAAGCTCTAACAAGTCGCTCCATCGCTTTAGAACAGGGAGAAAGGATGGAAATCGGACGATAGGAGGACACCAAGTGAGATTCCTTGCCCGGTTTCAGAATAGGGGTCACCAGAGAATGTTTCCAGTAAGACGGTATTTGACCGCAGATAATACAATAGTTGAAAATATGGGAAAGAGGAAGTGCAAGAGACTTGGCACATTTCTTGAGGACAATCTGAGGGATACCATCTGAACCTTTGCTACCCGTTGGTTTAAGCTTCGAGAGGCTTTTAAGAACAGAAGAGGGGAGAAAAATAGGAAAGGGGCTCATAGTAGGGGCCGCTTAAGTTTGCAATGCGATACGTTGGTTATCATCCTTAGTATAATGAGAAGCGAATTCGGTAGAGAGCAGAGAACATTTAAGTTTATTTTTCAATACTATATCCCCTGTAGTATTCAATAGATATCGAGGAGGCACAGGTTTAGGCCGAGTGAGGGATGAGATAGGTCGCAACAAGTCCCGAGAGCGAGACAATTTCTTCTTCTCACAATGCCTAGTCCATTTCATTATCTGCTTCAGTAGATCTTTACTAGCTTTCTCGTAAAGAGAACGGGTATTAGGATCGTCAATATTGTGAAACAGAGAGTTACGATATTTAATTATTCTCTGAATATGGCGAGGATAAGTGGCCGTGAGGGTTCGAGGTCTACGAATTGGAACGAATTCAGAAATAGCGTATTCAATAACGGCGAGGAAACGGCCGTACAGATCGTCAATCGAGAGGAAGTTATCAAATTCGGCTTCCCAGTTAACTGAATTGAAGTATTTATTAAGTTCATCGTAGTCAGTTCTTGAATATTCGAGAACTGATTCGGCTAAAAGCGAGTCGGTCACAATTGAAAGGCAGCAAGCGATCCCTAAATGATCAGAGGAGGGGAAGGAGGGAACAATTCTACAATTAGACAATAGCGAGGGCAGAGAAGTTAGTAGCCAATCAATGCAACGATTAAGACGTGTTGGTTCACGGCAGAATTGGGTCAAATCAAAGAGAGTAATCATGTCTACTAACAATCGATCGGATGAAGAACAAGGAGGAGAGAGAGTGTCACAATTGAAATCACCAGTCACAACTACAGGATAGGAAGTGGAAGAAAGAATATCGGATAAAGAATCACAAAAAAGTCTGGTCTCTTCATTGGTGTAGGAGCAAACAACCAGACGTATGTAACCAGTGGTAGAAAGTAAGTCTATATAAACAATTTCCGAAGGAGAGCATAAAGAACTAGGCTTCAAGAACGTTAAGTGATCTCTCAATACAAGGGCAACTCCTCCGCCACGAGAATTACGATCAGCTCGGATTATTACGTAAGGAAGAGGACCAATTATCTCTGAATCAGCTATACGCGAACTCAGCCAAGTCTCAGTGACAGCAACTATATCAGGTTGTTCTTTTTCTAGATAAAGACGAAATGGAACTAATTTATTATAGAGAGAACGCATGTTAAAATATGCAAAGCTTAGCTGAATGTCGAGCGGTGACGGTGAAGAAACGGGCGGATCATCATATAGCTAGCGTCTTGAGATGATGTTTCTGCTGCTGACCTCTGAGAATCTTTGCGGCTGAGAGGAGTTCCAAGGATTCGATGACGAAGGCGAAGAATTCGTTGCGGATGTATGATCGTTTTGGTGGGACTGGGCATGGAAGGGCTGGGTGTGACGGATAGGAACAAGTGTGGTACCCACAACTCTCCATTTTCTCTCTTCTTTATTCAAATTTCGAGCCAACAACTTGACCTCCTCCTCAAGCTGCAAGCCTTCTCTGGTTATATCTTCGCGTATGTACGCGTGAGGGAAGGAAGCAAGGCAGCTTGGACGTCGTCTTCGGATGAGCTTTAGAGTCTCAAAACGAAGATCTTCTGAGCCTAGGAAAATCTTCAAGATTCGGCGTCGATTCTCGATTCTCCCTAGGCGCATGAATTGAGCGGTAGAGATTTCGGGAAATCCGAGTTCTTGGGAGAGTGAACGCAAGAACTGCCGGTCCGCTGCATTCGTGGCCGCCTCGGATTCTTCTTCTGGAAGGCCGACGACGAACAAATTCTCCGCTTTTTCCTTCAGTATGACGCGGTCATCTGTTAGAGCATTCCTAGCCGCTTCATACGCTAGCATTTGGGGAGGTAGATTTTGAGAAAGAAGGGATTGACGGTTATGAGGATGGGCAGTTGCGATCGATTGAGTGGAAGACATTAACTGAGCTAAAGTCTTCTCAATTCTCTCGAGGCTTCCCTCCAACTTGGTCATTCTTTCCATTAAATTAGTCACATCTGCATTCTTCTGCTGAGACTCATCTTGGACGACCGGAATGCTCATCCTTTCGAATTTTTCCACGGCGGCCTCCAGTTTTTCCATCTTTTCAGCCAGACTTCTCATTTCTTCATTTTTATTCAGGCAGTCGAAACATCCGGCTGTTTTCTTGACTGTGCGCTTTGGAGTGGGCATAACAGCGGGATATCGATTGGCTTAGAGAGCTTTTAATGGGTCACCTTCCTCTATGGGAACTAAGCGAGGGAATGAAATTAATGAAAAATTTAACGAACAATCGGCAGAACTAACTTTGAACTTTTTATTACGCGAAAAGAATCACGTGGTGGATATATATATTATACAAAAACAAATGAAAAACAAAATGAAACTGAAACAAAGAACACAAATGAAACTGAACAATGAATCCGAGCGTCTATAAATACAATCGAGCGGATCTTATAGCGAAACTAAACTTCCTACAATTAGTGCGAGGAGTTTTATATTGAATTTTTAATTTTGAGCCTCGAGTAGTGGAAACATTTAATTTATAAAAAATTCGTCTTTTTTGAGAAAGAATTACTCTACCAGATATAAGCTTGTTTAAAAGATTAAAATCATTCGTTTCCCTCCTACTACTTAAGGTCTGAAGTCTAAGCTTAGAGTTTCTTACTCTATTAGAAGGCATGTGACTGTAGGGGGTATTGAAGCAACGATTGTATACTCGGTGAGTATAATAGTTCTGTACCTTTTCTAATGCCTTAATATCTTTCTTGAGATATGGGGAGAAAACTGGTGTACAGTTCTCAAGAATCGATCGTATGTATATAGAATAAGCTCTAGTTAAAACATCAGCGTTTTTTGATTTCAAAACTTTAAGTGTGAGATAAGCTTTAGTAAGAGCTTTTTTAGCTATAGAAGAACAATGCTTGCTGAAAGATATCTTTGGATCAATTAAGAAACCGAGATCGCGAACGCTATAAACGTAAGGTATTGGGATACAATTGAGGGAGTACGGATAGTGAGGGCTTCTGATGTAACCAATTCTTAAGCATGAACAATTCTTAGGGGCTAAACTGAGCTGCCAAGTGTTCGACCATTCGTTCACAAAGTCTATGGCGAGCTGTAAGGTTTGATGATTGTCTGATTTCTTGAAAGATCTGAAGATTTTCATATCATCTGCGTACAACATTATTTGACAATCTAAGTCATTAATTGGTTTTACTATATCAGCGGTGTATATTATAAACAAAAGTGGACCTAATACACTACCTTGTGGTACTCCGCTAATGACGGGAAGGGACTCAGATAAAGAATCATTTACTTCAACTTGAAAGGTTCTGTTACTCAGGTATGCTTTAATCCACTTTACTATGTTTATCGGAAAATTATACCCCTTTAGTTTTTGTATTAACTTAGTATGAGAGACCTTATCGAAAGCCTTGGCAAAATCAAAGTAAATAACATCAATAAAACGTTTTCTGTCTATTTCATTACTACAGTAATCTAAAAATAATAACATCAATTGCTCTATTGAACGTTTTCTTCTAAAACCATATTGTTCATCTTCTCAAATTTTCTACAGAAGAATGAAGTTATGGAAATAGGACGATAGTTAGTGGGCTGGCAAAAAGGTGGTTTCTTTTTAACAGGAGTCACTAGGGAATGACGCCATTTGTCAGGAACTTGACTTCGACTGAATGACTCATTGAATATTATCTCTAGAGGTATAGCTAAAGGAACAGCTAGTTTTTTGATGAAAAATATATTGAGATTGTCTGGAGTTTTGGAAGAAGAATTCTTCCATTTTTCAATCAAAGAGCAAATGAGATGTCTAGGAAACAGCATTTCATCATTTTCAAGAGTACAATTCGGAAAAGAAGGATTGAAATAAGGAGTTAAATTATCATCAATAATAAAAGAAGATTGAAATGATTTAGCAAGCGAATTTGCCTTTTCTTCGTCTAAATATAACATCGTATTTTGATCATCACAGAGGGTACCAACACCCATTGGTTTGTTAGAAAGAGACGAATGAATATATTTGAAAAATATCTTCTTGTCTTTGCTTTCTATTATTTTCTTTTCTACACTCAAATTAAATTTTATTATGTAATCTTTACATATTTTACTAGATCGGGAATACTTTATATAGTCAGCTTATTTTTTACTAACGACATAGGAATTCCATAGATTGAATCGCCTCTGCATAGCTCTTTTTATGTGTTCGGGTAGAATTGAATTAGTGGAAATGCTAACTTTCTCCCAAGGAGCTAAGCAGTTCGAGGCTTCTGTCAGAATTTCTATTAACTTATCAAACATCTCGTTGACATTACTAAGAGGTGAGAGAATTGAATGCCAATCCATATTGCATAGCTCGCATGCTAAGAAATCATAATCAATTTTAGTGAAGTTCTGACGATATGTATATATAGGGAGTTGATGATGAACTGAGAGAGTGAATGTGAACGAGTTATGGTCAGATGTAGAAAAGGGAACCGTCACATCTGATGAAGATATCATGTCGGGGCAGTTACTCAGAAGAATATCTAATATTTCGTTTCGCCTGGTTGGTTGTCTAATGAATTGAGAAAGAGTAGCGAGAGAACAAAATTCTACGAATGGATGAACATAGTTAGTGGAAGTTGGAACATTTGTTTTCCAATCAATATCAAGATAATTGAAGTCTCCTAATACAATACAAGGATACGAACAAGTTAGATAGTCTAGCAGTATCTTCATGATATTCGCACTGCATTCAGTATTAGCGTCAGGAACACGATATACTAGAATTATTCTAAAACAATGATCATCGATTTCGAGGTCTGTTACTAAAATTTCATGAGAGTTCGGAATACTTTGACTTGAAATAAGCCTATGACTAATTGATGAGTGTATGAATAAGAGCGTTCCTCCTCCTTTCTTACCATTTCTATCGCTTCGAATCAAGTTATATTGACATGAAAAATTAGCGAGGAGAAGAGAATCGGGATGCTTAGAATTGAGCCATGTTTCAGTCATAGCTATAATTGAGTAGCTATTAAACAAAAGCAATTGCAGGTCTGGAATTTTGTTGACAATAGATCTCACGTTTGCATAATAGCAATTAAACTTCACACTTCTGCTTAATGGCCGGAGATCTTTCGAAAGTTTGACGATGTTCTATAAGGGGAGTGATTTGGATGATTGATATTTTTCTGATGTATAGTGAAGTTTGAATGTCGCATAGGGGGACGGGAAAGAGGTATATCAAGAAGAGGTCGTGGAGATTTTGAGACAAGGGGGGCGGCGAAATGGGGTATGTATGGTTTCGGTTTCGAGCGGTCTTTTGGCCAGACAAAGACAGCGCGATCATAGGCACGCTCACACTTGGTCTGTGAGTGCCTTATGTAAAGGTTGTGTTTTTGGAGAAGAAATGCTTTGGAAAGTACGGCTTGTTGGAAGTCGACAGTTGGCAAAACAATTTTGACTGGGCGAGGATTGGAGTGACGAGAATTAGCAGGGAGATTTGATGGCATACGATAAACCTTCTCCGGAATTGCTTGGATGTCAAGATTATTCAAGATCTTCCGGACGTTGTAAAGGTCATCATCGGCTCGGCTGGCAGCAGATGAGGAGGTAGATTCAGGGAGTCGGAAAAGCACAACTGAACGATATCTTTCTCTTCTATCGGCTATTTCATTCGCAGACTCAAAGTAGCGGAATGAGGGGTCCGAGATCGGAGGAGGCTTCGGAACAGGAGTCGGTGCGGTCTTTGGAGCTGGGTGGGATGGCGTTATTTCTTTCTGTTGTTTCATTATATTCAAAATATCTCTATTTTGAGAACCAATGTCAGAAACAAGTGTTGCGACAAGATCTTTCAAAGATGAAATAGCCTCGTTTTGCTGATGTATCTGCTCTTCGAATCCGATGCATTTCTGCTCCAGTTCTTCGTTGCGAGTGATGACAGTTTGGACCATTCGCTGAAGATCTTCTATTGAACCAGTACCGATATCAGCTTTTCTTCTTGACGGGCGAATCCTGTTAACAAGAGAAGCCAGCGGGGACATTTGAGTATTTTCTGATGGCGAAGACATTCTAGAGTTGAACGTAGATTTGCTTCGGAAAGAAGCGATGAGTTAGAATGAATATTCTCGAATCTGACTTTCTCAATTTGGTGCCATTTGAAGAGATTGTAACCTTGGCACTAGGTTTTCGCCGCAAGTTGATTCAGTTCCACTTTCAGAGTTGGAGTCGATATGATATAATATGAGACGTGGTAGATCACTGACTGCTCAGTGTGAGCAAAGAAAGGGGAATGACTACGATATTTACGGCTGCCAATAGTAGGGAATCCGACACGGAAGGGTCTGATTTATAAAAAAAGTTTCCGACTGAGCTACCTACTGACACAGTTCGATGCAATTTATAAAACGGGTTTATAAAAGGTTTTGAGAAACCTAAATTTCTGAGTAACTTGAATTATCTCAAAGCATCCGTTTCGAGGAACTGGAGAGGAAAGAGATAGAAAGAAAAATAATCTTGTGTTTTTCTCTCAATCGAAAAATACTGTTCTAATGGCATCATAACTAGTAATTGGTAATAATAATAATAATAAATTTTAGAACAAAAAGAATGAGCATAAATTCTCGAATTGATCTCGATGTGTAGTGCAAAAAAAAAAAGACTTCTTAAGCTTTTTGAGGCTCTTATTATTGAGCGATGGAAGATCTTAAGACTTTCGACTGTCGGTCTCCTGCTGGTAGCCAGGTTTGTTTTATAAATTATACTTATTATCACGGCTTTATTGGTCGTTCAAAAAAGAGAAAAAACAAGAATGCAAGAACAAACCTCTGCTGTGAAGTTTAAATCAGCCGATGACGATAATGGATTCAATCAACAACAAAAATCAAAGAGTCACGAATTTTTCCGAAACTTTTAATTGTCTTGCAAATTTTCTATATAAAAATTTTTGAGATAAAATAAAATGAGTTAATACTATTAGAATCTCGTCTCTGAAGAGAACCAATCATAAGTATTGACAAGGCACGCTAAACCATCTGATACAATTGCTCAATCTGCTCACTGACTACAGAGAATGATCGAGGCTGGAAAACCTCGAAATATACAAACATGTACATATGTATGTTAAAGAAAGTACAGAGTCCGAGGATAAACGCAATTGATTCAATTTTTCGCTCAGGTTCATTTCTCAGCTGCTGAAGCACTGGTTAAATGGTCAGATGCTCTTGTTTTCAAGAAACTCTGATGTGAAAAAAAGTACGAGTCAGCATTTACTAGACAATCTTTTGAAAAAAGAGAGAATGGATGCAATAGAAAAATTGAGAGTGAAAAGGTAAAAATAACTACGAGAAATTGAGGAGAGAACTCCGTGAAAAGAAAAAAATGAAGAAGATAGAGAAAAAAGATATTGAGCAAAAGAAATTAATAACATGAAAAATAAAAAAAAAGGAGATTGCCGAATACATATAAGCCTAGTTTGAAGAAGAACTGAGATGGAAATCGGGGAAAAGAAGAGTAGAGAAGGAGGGAAATCTTATTGGTACATTTAAATCAACCAAGAGAACAGCAAGAAAGAAGGATTGAAAGACTGGTGTTGGGCAGAGAATCAGAGAGTGAGAGAGGGAGGAGGAAGAAGGGATGGAAATGATGCTGAGTAGGATGACTTCGCGGGTCCCTTCAAGCATAAGCCTAGGAGAAGAGCAGCTCTCACGAGATCCGAAACCGCCAGACGCGAAACAAGAAGAATTAGAAGTAGGGCTGACAGGCCAGGTCGAGGGCTCGAGAGAAACAGACGAAGCAAGAGCCCATCCAAGTTGAGTACACGATGATTTACATGAGAGCAAAGGCGATACTTATGGTCATTTCTGACTAAGCCCTCTCTTCACCCCCCCCCCCTCCTCTTCCAAAACAATCATCCTACGATGTGATGCTAGAAAACCGAAGCCAAAACAATGCGGTTTTCTTAACTAGCACTTCTGAAAACCGACAATTTGAGACAGGCGAATGGTGCTTCTTCCGGAAAAAAGCCGGAGTATTGCTCGAGAATGTGTCTTCCTATTACAATTGCTATGCAGCACGTCATATTCTTTGAGAATGCAAGGAAAACGCTTCAGTTGCAGTGTATATCCAGTTTGAATTTAGAGATTAGCATGTTCGAGTGCCATCTATCACAGTCTTCGTGTAGTTCTTTATACAAGTGCAATGTTACAAAGTACAAAGGTGCGTGAGAGTATGTAAATAATTGTAGTTCTTATGAACAAAAACTGTTCAACATGAAAAGCTATCCTATTCATATAACCTTTTTCATCAAACAAAGTCTAAGAAACATACATATGTATATTCTAAAAAGGCTCAAGGCAGAATTCCCAGTTATTTCTTCGGTTTTCATTTTTTTTAAAAGGTTAAGATAAACTGTGTGAGAACTAAAAGTTGTCGTTTGAAGTAAAAATGTTTCATTTAGGACACCCTTCTGTTTTACTAATCACAGATAACAATATTTTGTGATGTCACTATAGGACGAATTGCTAAATGCACCTACTGACTAAGTAGGCTTTTTTAAAACCAAGTTCGTCTCATTCGATAAATCATGATCCAGGGTATAAAAAAGAGATCTGAAGCAATTCACAGATTAATTAAAATTTAGTTTTCAGAATAATTAAACGATGAATTACCGCGAATTAAACTGTTGTTCACAAACTTGGTGCACTTTGAAACCACTGCTTAGTAGTTAATTAATAACAAGTGGTTCACCAGGAAAAAAAGCCTCTCTGAATAAGCTCATTGACTAGCCTTTTTTAATACTTACTAAAATCTTTTAAGCGAATAATTTTCCCTTTTGGAAGCCGGTAGTCACAAGAGTAAGCTCTAGCTCATCCCCCAGGGCAGCTCGAAAAAAGTTGTGAAACTGAAGGAAGGTTTTTTCAAGCAAGGTCTTGCCGAGGAAACTCTGGGCAAAGGATGAGAAGAAGCTAATATCAGCATATGTTCTATGTACATACATACATTGCAAGCCCGTCTCTCTGGCTCGATATGTTTCTTGACTCTTAACTTTTCTCAAATTTCCACGCCACTGTACTCTTTCTTCGAAACTCTCTTTCTCCTCAACTTTCTCTATCCCTATCGTTCTTTCTCTATTCATTTTTTTGACTCTATCTCTATTTCTCTCTCTCTTTTCTCTCTCCCCTCTTCTTTTTGTTCATGCTTCTTTCTCTTCCTTCCCTTCTTAATCATTCTCTTGTCACAATTTTCCGTATCTTTTCTAATGTTCAAAGTACCTTTTGCACTTTCTACATTGTTTCGACCCTCCTCCTTCCTTCAACCTCTCTGAAACTCTGTATTTCTTGATGTCTCTTTGATTCTCCGTCACTTCTGCCTCCTTCTGATAGCTGCCTATACCTCTCTTATTCTATAGACAAAATGAATGATGTGATTGTATATACGCTGCTCTCCACGAGATGCGTTGTTCCCTGTTCTCTTATCTGCCATCTCCGCTTCATAGGCTAGTTTTCCCCTCTCTCGTCTCTCCCTCCTCCTCATTCACAGCTCCCCTCAGTACTCCTCCAAAACTCTTCCGTTCCCACCCCCCCCCTTCTTGCCATCTCTTCATCTTCTTTGATGCCTGCTAATCAAGTTTGCGTGCTCAATTCTGAGACGTCGCCTTCTCGCCTCATATAATCATCCCTTGCTCGCTGAAACCCTTCTCGTCCCTCCAACTCCATTCCACCTTCTACCGAAAGCAACAAGCGTCTATTCAGCCATCCTTTTCTCCCTTCTTGATACCAAATACTCAAATGCATGAGAGTCCTGAAATGGAGAGTGGTTAAGGCCTAGCCGGGGGCCGCGGGCACTTCAGAATCTCACGCAGGCTACTCAGATCAAGTGTGATATAAGAGCGAGGCTTAGTATTAAACCTCCCAAATACATAATCAATTGATACAGCTTTCTTTCTCAGAGAAAATAATTTAAGTGCGATCACGGACTTTTAGATGTCGATTAAAGACAGATGGAAATCGATTAAAGAAAAGGCATTTGGCTAAAACGCTCAAGGAAGCCTTAGGTGACTCGAGGAAGCTCAGAGTAACAAACACGGGTCAAGACAAAACGCTGACTTCAGTTAAAGGGACAGGCGGGCAGAGAGACTAGCAAATAACATACGAAGGGAGTCGAAAAAAAGCCAACTCTGGTCCTTATTTAGGTAGCTGACAGTGGCCTTGATCGGTCCCAAAAATAAAAAATTTACAGTTCTTTTCTAAATATGATTTGGTGGAGTGAGGCGAAAATTACAGTTATAAATAAACGGCCTCGAATAAGAACGAGAATTTCAATAAAAATTTATTAGGAATTTTTATTAATCGACATTCTCTCTGATAAGAACAAAGAGCAGTTAAGTAAAAGGTTTTTTTCTAAAACTGTTTGTTCGATCGACAATAAAATATTTAGAAAGGTGTAAAAAAAACATCACAAGCTGAATCAAGTTTTGCGAAGACGTGAAACAGATGTGGTTTTTTACGCAACGGAATCGAAAGCTGATTCAAGAGGCAATATAATTCAAGAAACCGACGAATCTTTGAAAAATGACGCATAGAGAATGCTTCAGATTTGAAGGTTAATAGCAATAGCAAACATTGAAGGGGGCTGATTTTGGCCGAGATAAAGGAGATCGGCAGAAGCTTTGTTTGATAGCGACTTCAAAGTGGTTTGAATACGAAAAGTTGTGGACTCGGTACAAGCTGGATAAAAATACCTTCATCGGTCTCATTTTTCAATATGAGAGCATGAAAAGAGAGGAGCAGGAAAGAAAGATAGAAAAGGGATAATTGGGAAGGAAAGAAATATAATGATGGAGAGATAGAGAGAGGAGAGATGGAGAGATGGAGAGAGAGAGAGAGAGGAGAGATGGAGAGATGGAGAGAGAGAGAGAGAGAGAGAGAGAGAGAGAGAGAGAAAGAAAAAGAGAAAG
>CAXKTG010000185.1:0-30454 GCA_964056735.1 Allodiplogaster pararmata
CCAAATGAGTTTCTCTTCCGATACCAGGTAGAGGCTTCGTCGAATCCTTTGATTAATTCATTGCGAGACGCGATTGGAGACGAGCCAAGCCCGGAAGAAGAGTTCTATGCGAGCGCAGCCGGGAATGGCAAGGCGAAGGTTGAGGTCGCTGATACAGAAAAGGTGAGCAAGCGGTGCCACTTTCAGCTTCTTCATGGTTAAATGTAGTTTGTACTTTTAAATAGTCCCGGAGAAAATTTCGACCAAGGGTAACTTGTACTTTCCAAACATTTATAATGAAGCGTGGATGGCTCAGAGTGATGGAAAGGCGAGTAAGAACAAGAAATGCTAGAAGGCGAGGGATCGGAATATGGAGAGGGCGAGAAGTTAGAGAGCGGTTACAAGAGTGTAAGGTGGTTTGACGAGCGAGGAATAGGAACTACAGCGGGGGGTGGGGTTGGCGGAGAAAACAAGCCACCTTTTGGTGAGGGACCTACGGAGTACCCAATTAGTCCTTTTTCTGTCGAGGTGCCATTTGAAAGAGATGCTTCCATACTGGCGGCGCTCGATCTGGTGATACTGTACCTGCGCATCGTACACTCTGTCGACTTCTACACGCACGCGGAGTACTCGAACGAGGATCACATGCCGAATCGGTGAGAGAATGATAGTGATATTTGAGCAAGGTGATGATGATTAAGGCTGAGATGGTTGAGTTTTCAGGTATTCGGAAGTGGTCTGTTGCCAACATCGGCAATTTTTTGGGGATTTTTCAAATCCAGACCCCACCCCAATATGTAAAACATCGAAAATGAAATATCTAATTTACTGGTTTTTACGCAACTAAATTATCTGAGCACTAACAGGCCTTTTATTCAGACACATTCTCGCTTCCGGAGGGATCTGTGTCTTTTTCGATCATATAATAAAATAACGATTCAGAAGTGATATACAAGACGTCTCACAAAAATTCAGAGAGTTTAAACAGATAGAAACCTAGTTTTTGGAATATAACAGAAACAGGGACTGTTTTAGATGCGGAATAATGCACGTGCGCGGAACGCCGCCCTCGGCGGTCCAATTCGAGGCGGATGAGGAGGGGCGGACGGTCCTCACGGGGAAGTTCATCAACGAATTTATCAAGAACTTCCAGAACAACATTAAGGTAGCCCGGCTAAAAGAGGGGGAACAGAAAAAGAGGGATAATTGTGAAGGTCCCAGTTTGATAGAGAAATTGAGAAAGGCAACGCAGTGGAGAGTCGACGACTAGTATTAGCGGCGCGCGAAGCAGAAGAAGAAAAAAGATAGGGTGAAGATTAGAAAAGGAAAATTTATTGAGGAATCGAGAGAAAGGGGGGACAAGTGGATGAGATAGCGAGGGAACAATAAGAAAACGCACAAAATGTCAGAGAAAACTTATAAAGATATAGGGAAGTGATGACTACTGAATGACTTGTTTATCTTATGACTACTGAATGACTTGTTTATCTGATGACTACTGAATGACTTGTTTATCTGATGACTACTGAATGACTTGTTTATCTGATGACTACTGAATGACTTGTTTATCTGATGACTACTGAATGACTTGTTTATCCAGATGAAGATCTTTCTATCACTGATTATAAGGGTTGTTTCAGAAACTGGGCCACCGAGATTATCTCTCCGAAGCTGAAATCAAGAAACTTGGTCTTAAAGATCCAGAGAAGTGAGAATTTTCAATTTCCTTGAGAAGAAAAGAAAAACCCAAGATGTAATATGACTTGTTTATCCAGATGAAGATCTACCAGAGAGAATCAAGTATTTCCAGAAGAAATCATACTCGAAAATAATGTGAGAAGGCACGTCCTTATCATTAAAATTCAGTATCCGATCTTGTATGAAAATAGATTTTTCAGGGTTCATAAATATCCATGATTATCACAGAAAACATTAGTAGTGATTTGGGAAGACGGTTTCTTAAGAATAAGGAATTTCAGGTTTTTGGTTAAACCGATTTGAACTGATAAAAAATGGTACTCCATTCATTTTAAAGTGGAATTTCCAGGATTTGAAAGTAACAGGAATGCTATTTTTGAAGAAGTATCGTAAGCTAATAATCTTTACTCATAGATGCTCTGATTCTGGAAAAAATGGCTCTAATTTTGAAGAGTATACAATGATTCTGGCAGAAATGTTGTACATATTTGCAGAGAAGTGGAGAGCTTCATCGCGGAGAATACAGTGGAACTGAGCAAAGAGAAGTGGCTCTGTCCGCTCTCAGGGAAGAAGTTCAAAGGACCCGAGTTTATCAAGAAGCATCTGCTGTCGAAGCATTCAGAGAGACTCGATCAGGTGGGTCTGATGGGATCATTTAGTAAATCAGAAAAAGAAAAAAACATTCAGAGAAGCGAAAGTTAGAAAAATAACAAAAAAGAGCCGACCATTCGAAAAAAATTGTTCAGAAAGTTGAAAGAGATTTGGCAACTTCTGGTAATTTTCGATATTTTGAGGCGCAAAAAACATCAGGGGTATGATGTGCGATTAGCACAAAAATGTGGTATAATGGTAGTGTGCGCGACTATTATGCAGAGGGTCCCAAGTTCTACTCCCACTCCGGACAGGTCCACAGTAATCAAGGCCTTACAAAATGTTGATAGTGCTCTTGGATGAATCTCACTCTTTCCACTACTGCAATAGTCAATAGCAATAAACAAGCAGGCAATCGCTGGTTTCACCTGGTTATGTATGGGGAGTGCGTACCCTGCCGCGAGGCGGGAACATAGGTTAAATGGAGCCACCCAATTTCGGTTTACATGTATCCGCCGCTGAAAGTTTGGAGGAAAAAAGAAGAGGGGATGAAGGAAAAAGGTATAAAAGATAGGGAGATTTTTGTCAAAAGTGTGTGTACGTGTATCCGCCGGAGGGACCGATCCGGTCACTATTTAACCCCTGGGCGGGAACAATCGCGAAGAAGATTATTAGTCATAGGAAGCTTCTTTTTGAAGTGTCGCCACGAAGCGTCTTTCTACAACAACTACTTAGCTGACCCAAATCGGCCGATGGAGCCCGAAGAAAAGGAGAAGGAGAGGCCGCCCGTGGAGGAGAGGGACCGGGAGCGCCAGAGCATCAGCGGTGGGGGCGGGGGACCGTACGGTTGGTTCATTCAAAAGGCTAAGCCGAATACTGGAGGATAGTGGGAGGAGAAACATGTATAACAAAGATTTTTCAATAACTTGTTTGTGAGAGAGAAGAATGTTCCTGGGTATAGCTCACCTATACTCCTAGAAAAAGAGAAAAAAGAACACACTTTGAGCGGGGGGGGGGGGCGGAGTCTAGAATAATGAGGAGCAAGATAGAGCTAAATGGCAGCACGGTGAGAATGATTGGGCAATATTACAGGAGAATAACTCGCTTCTCATAAGTCCAAGCAGCCTTCGCTGGAAGAGCAATAGTTTTATTCAATTTTGGAACAGTACAGGTGATCTATACATCGAGAGATTTAAGCCGTGATTTAGGTCGCGGAGGTGGCGGTGGCAATGACCGGCCTCGTTTCTCGGGAGGACCCAACAGAATGTACGGCGGTGGAGGAGGATACGGTGGAGGCGGCATGAGAGACAACAGACCGCCCCCTCATAGGTTATTATTCACTTACAGTACATCATTAGTTGCTGGTTGTATTTGAAGTGAATTTTTTCTCGTTAGACAAATAAAAGAGCACGAAGAGTTTAGAGGCAGCGGAGGGAAATGGAATAGTTGAGAGGAAGAAGTTAGACTCGAACGAAAATTTCTTTTTCGTTACTTTCTCGCCTCGCGGCAGGGTGCTCCCTGAGATGAGATATGTATATGCCAAAGTTGGTAGAAATAGTGGTTCCACCCTGACTCATTGCAAGTCGTAACAACAGTGAGGAGACCACTAACAATATTACTTAATCACTTTATTTTGGTTATGCTTGATTTAAATATAGAACTCAGGACCCTCCATGCATTATTCGCGCACACTACAATATGCCACATCAAAAGTTACCTCTGAGTAATTTTTCAAAGAAATTTTTTAAAGAAATTGTGGACGAGGGATATTACTACGCAAGAAGAACAAAGACAAGCAAGAAGTCTAAGTGTATAAGTCAGTTTGTCACAGGATGGGCCTTGGAAGTTCCGAGGCGAAATCATCCGACCAAAAGTTCTCGTTGATGGTTGACTAAGTAAAAAGGGGATTTCTCTACAATAGAATCAGAATTCTATTTTGGCTCACGAAGTTCTTTGATTTTTGTTTTTTCGTAAATGTTTTTTTCTAAGTTGATCATAACTACATGCTACAGCGGATTGTTGCGCAGCGATTTATTATGAAGTCACGGTGAAATGGGATAAGAGGTTACCGTACTAAACTGAATTCAGTGACTGGTGCTATTGAAGGTACTACGAAGCGCCGCCGGGGGACATGGGCCGCCGGGACCCAAGGCCGCCGATGTCTTACAGAGATTTGGATGCGCCCGAAGAGATACTGTAACTTTTCGGATGCGTCCGATTAGATACCTTAGAAGACTGCCCCACTTTATTGTGTTCTCACCTCTTGAGAGAGTATTTTGGATGGGAAGCATGCCCGAGGCTGGAATTATTCCTCTTCCTAAAATGAACCTTTTTTCGTTCCTGTATACTTAAGATTTTTGTGTCTGAAATTCTAAAAATTCCTTTGTTGATTTATTCCAACAATTTAAAATAAGAATTTGAATTGAGAGCTTGAGAGGCTTATTGGAACCTTTATTCTGCCTGGTAGTGAATGTTCATGATGAGGGAAGCGAACCTTTATTCTGCCTGGTAGTGAATGTTCATGATGAGGGAAGCGAACCTTTATTCTGCCTGGTAGTGAATGTTCATGATGAGGGAAGCGAACCTTTATTCTGCTGGTAGTGAATGTTCATGATGAGGGAAGCGTTTTATGTATCAAAATTAACTATTTAATGTTTAAATTTTGAATTCTTGTCTGTGTTTATTTAATCTGTCAGCAATTATGAATTGGTTGGCTTGAATGCAATAGAATGAAAGCAGAGTTTTTGAAGAACATGTTTTTTTTGGCTGCTGACGTTTAACGGCTGATGAGAATTCTATGAAGCATCTGATGTTATCTCTGACCGCAATCTTCTCGTTTTTAAATAAAAGTTCTGGAAGTGAGAGTCCAGAATGTAGAAATAGACAGGATTCAATGGAATTTCATGAAGTTTACATGTCATCATGTGAAGTTAATTAGACACCTGGAAAGACATTTAATTTTTGAATTGCTTTCATAGTTTGTTGTCCACACACACCATGTGGGTTTAGATGAACCAAGACTGTTTTTTTTAAAGAAGTGATGTTTGGTACAGTCTTAACTCTCTTGTTGCCCTAAAACAAATAAAAAGTATATCAATTGATTGAGTAATAAGCAAGGTAATGAGTTAGGTATGACATGAGCAACTCTGTATTGTCTTTTCGTTTCTCCGCTGCTTTCTAATATTCTTTTTCTGTTGGTGAAGTGATCAAATGTTAAAGGCTATAAAAAAGATTTCGAAAAACCTTGAAGGTTTTATACATTATACTTGAAAAAACGAAACATTGACCGTCCTTAAGAGCGAAAGTGTCCAAAACGGACAAAGTTCGAGAAAAGGGGAGAGAATGCAAGCAAAAACTAGCAGGGCTTGTCTTGATCTTGATTGATCCTCAAGGCTCGGGTCGGTTATGAGGAATCTCTTCTCTCTGAGTCCTCAATGGGATCTCCGACAAGAGGGTGAGTGGGCTGTTAACAATACGTTTGGTGCTCTTTCACCTCCGCCTCTACAATCTTCGGAAAAAATCTCTCCCAACATAACATCATCACCAGTTCTCTCTTTCTATTTGACTCCATCAACACTGCCCTCCCCCTCTCCTTCACCATTGACCATGTTGTCATCACATTAGTCAAGCATCTTCCCAGCTAGCTTCTCACCCTTTTGGTGCTTTTCTCTTGATGACGTCTCTCATAATGTTGTAGTCATGCTATTAGTTTTATTTTTAGGTGAAGTTTGACATTTCGGTACTTGTTTTCTCAAAACAAAATAGTTTACCTTTGCTTAAATGTTGTTTAACATTGAAAGCCTGGCGAGACAAACCTGTTTGAGCTGTTAGGAAGTAATCAAGTAACTGAGAAGCCTCGTTCGAGAAAGAAGATAAACTCGGGCATCTTGAAGTTATCAACCAGGTTTACCGTCGAAGAAAAGCCGTCTGAGAGATCGATCGAGAGAGATAAAGTGTATACTTATAAGAATTTTGCAATGCCATATCAAGCCCATGCTTTTAGACCAATTTAACATGGATTTTCTT
The DNA here is from genome assembly GCA_964056735.1 of Allodiplogaster pararmata. Taxonomy (NCBI): domain Eukaryota; kingdom Metazoa; phylum Nematoda; class Chromadorea; order Rhabditida; family Diplogasteridae; genus Allodiplogaster; species Allodiplogaster pararmata. The sequence continues at coordinate 6,295 of CAXKTG010000185.1, forward strand.
GTTTGCCTATATCTCGTGTAATGGGTTGATCGTGCCTGATATCTACTAATTATACGTATAACTTGAAGAAAAAAAATTTGAATAAGAAACGTTACGCTTGAAAAACGAGAGTTACAGTATGTGATGATTCGCAAGCGCGCGTCTATGTGATGATGAGTAAAGAATGTGATAGGAGCAGATTAATAACCGATAGTTCAAGCTAAGTTAGCTCAAGCTTCTATATATAACTCACTAGGAAGATCCACAAGAGTGAAGTAGTCGAGCAAATGAAAACCAGAAAAAATAATGAATAATTGACCTTGCTCTCAGCAGATCTCCTTGGCAAGTTCTAGGCTAATTTTTCTTCATTCTGTGAGCATGCGTTATAAAACCCCTTGATATCATAGAGCTGAGTAAATCCAAAAGCTTAGTTTGAGTGTAAATTGAGGTGATACGGAATGATCCATTGCATACAAAGTCATGGTTCGGTTTAACTGGACTAAAAAGTCCTCGGGATTTTAATAGCTATAATTCAATAGCTATGAGTTCTTGGGGGTGTAGGAGTTGCTATTTCTGAGGTTTTGATCCACTCTTGGTTCGTAGCCCAGCTTTTTCAATGCGATCAACCGATCGTATTCTAATTATTTTTCTTCTAACTTAATAAAAATTCCCTCTTGACCAGGTATACATAATCGCCTAAAGACTGTTTAGATTTTTTTCGAAGCTTCGCTCTTTGCTCTTATTCATTTTGATTAAAATAATCTTGGAGTGAGTGACTGTTCAGGGTTCTCCAAGTCCCCTGCCCAATCTATCTCTTTTCTCCTCAACTGCCAGAAGCGATGCTGCTGAGCTTGCTCCTTTTGCTCTCCTCAGCTGCACAGTCTGCTCTGAGCTGCGTAGCCACTGCTACGACCGCAGCTCCAGCCACCACGACTGTTGCGACAACGACTGTTGCCCGTTACTTTTCTTTCATCATGCACCAAAGGATTGCTAGAATCACAGCTCACATAGGGAGTATAATTATACGTATAACTTAAACATGAAAGTTTACCTACGAAGCATCAAAGAAGAGTTTAGTATAACAAAAAATTTCGTTGAAGTTTAATGATAAAAAACGAACAATTATTCTACACTATTGATTCAGTTCGATACAGTAATAACTTTTCCGATCTGGGTGAAAAGGGAATGGTATGAATTCAACAGTCATTACTCGGAAACTGCTGATTAAAAACAAGAAAACTACCTTCTCAGGAGGGTGGATACTAATCAACCTTGGAAATAATCTTTTAAGCGTTCATCGAATTGAAGAGCTTTGTGTAGAAAGCGATTCACCTTACGACATCAATCCCAGCGTGTTCAGAATTTAGCTTAATTTTCGCCATGTTTTGCTATAAGATGGATTTTAATCTAGGATTTAATCTTCCTCGGAGTGCAAGCCTTATATATGTCATGCATATGTTAAGTTAAGAACGCAGCCAGACTTGCTATTTACCCAGTTGCTGTTTTCTCAATTAAGTTGTTTGGTAGATTAGAATTGGAATGATATTGTATGAGCCGGACATTCATAACTTCAAGATGCCCGAGTTTATCTTGAAATTTTAACTTGAACTACCAATCAAGTTGAACATTTAAAAACCTAATCAAGTGTCTAAAATGACCATATTCAACACATTCTCATAACAAGAGACATGAATAAAAAAGGTTTTTGAACTCGAGGCTGCCGGCTTCGTTAACAATATCAACTCGAAGGGTTTTCATAAAGACTGATAAGGAGCTGCTTTATTGACATAGAAGGAATGAACAGATGAAAAAAATGGATGAATGAACGACTAACTGAATAATTTCAACTCTGCATTGTTGACTTTTCAGCTTGCCGAACATGCGCAGCGTCACTGATGAGTGTGGTCCCCGGTGCAGGACAGATTCCCTTCGCAAGTGACGTCATCGACACGACAGGCGCTTGTGCCACGCGAACGCTCACTTGTGTTGGCAACTTCGCCACCATCGAGGTTGAACTTTGCAGCAGAGGGGTCCGAGTCACTTACTTGTATGACTGTATCAATTTTTTTTATGCAAGCAAGTTCAGTAGAAATTCTTCTCGAGTTCAGTAGAAAACAAAATTGAAGTATTTTGAAAGACATAGCAGATTTTTGCTATTGAGATTAAGCCGTACTTAGCTTTAGATGATTTTTTTCAGGTTTCTGATTACAGGTATCTTCTAGCTTTGCCTCTGATTATCAAACTCAAGTTCAAAAAAGGAGTTACTTGCCTTTATGTCTTTGAACAAAAATTTCAGTATCAAACACATGTAAAAGTTTCACCTTTTAAAGGAATTTTTCGTTGCTTTGTTTTAGGATGATTTTTTTCAATACTCAAACTTTTGAAATGCAATGAATGCCTTATGGGAGCGCTCTTTGATTTCCATAAAGAAATTGTAAGCTTAACGGATTTCCTGAAACCTGACAAGTCGCTTCACTTCAGTTCAACGGAGGCGACCTGGGTACGAATGTGGGAGCGACTATGGCCGTCCAAACGTTCGTGTGCAATGCGGCTGGTACCGGATGGATCATCCAGCCTGTCCAAACTCCCATTACGATGTCCACCTGCCAAATCATTGCCGGCTGAGAGTATCGGCTACCTGTGTCAGACCTCCAACTGGTTTTCTTCGATCGGATTAGCCATCAAGACGCTTATTCGAACTAGAATCCTCCCAAGATCTAAGTGTAAACCAGTTTTCTGTCGGTATTTCTTTGTCAAATGGTTTGAATTCTGTTCCACTCAACTGCCCATGATTGGTTGAGAGTCCGTTCAAGAGAATGGTTCGATAAAGGTGAATGCAGGATACTTAGTTCATAATAGGAAATAGAGCTGGTAGACTCGTAGGTAGTAGTTTTAGCTAGGCTTTTTTTCTCAGACATTTAATCTCATTTGTTTGTGTGTTCTACAGAGCTCAATTTGTCCGTTGATTTTTTCACAACCGAATTTCTTTCCAACTTCTATAGATACTGAATCCCTGGATTCACGTTGTTTCGTTACGTTTCATACATATATTGTGTGATTCTCCTTACAACTTAGTGTGACCGTTTTTTGTTGATGTCTTTGAATCAGAATACAGAGCCGAAATTCCAAGGTTTTTGAGATCATTTATTCTTTATTTGAGAAAAAAACTTCTAGTTCAATGAACTTTTTTGTAGTTGTTTTTATAATTTGCTTCATCTACTTATTCTCTCATCATTTTCCACACAATACATGCAATATGCTGAACTTTATCGCGGGTGCAAGTTGAATAAATCGGATTCTTCATTATTAAATTCTCACGTTCCATAATGAAGTCATTGGTGAAACAACTCAAAGGATGAAGAAGATCAAATTAGAACGGCCTTTTTGATTGTAAAGAATTTGAGCAACCACTGAATTGAATCTAAGCTTCGAAAACAGGATCTTCAAGTGAGATTGTGAAAAAATTCCTCTGAAAATTAACTATGTTCCCAACCTCCTGAACGAGCTTAGGAAGTCGGAAAAGCTCGACAAATGGGTGCCACACGAATTGAACAAAAATAAAAAAATTTCTTTTTGCGGAGTCCGCCAATCCGCTTTTCGCCAGTCGTTTTGCAGTTTCCAAAAAAACCCACCATGACCTGACCTGATCTCTCGTCCACCGACTACCACTTTTTCAAGCACTTGGACAACTTCCTGCAAGAGAAAGGCTTTAAAAACCATGACGACGCCAAAAATTCCATCGCCTTCAGTGATTCCATTGCCTTCAGAACTCCGGTTTTCTACAGAACCTGTATACATACTACCGGCATGAATAAACTCTTTATCGTTGAAAAAATTTGATTCCAATGTTTCATATTTCGATTATTATAGTTGAGTTATTATTATTTAATGTAAACGATTGAAAACCGCAAGAACTTTTTACGCAACATCATATTAACTAAAAGCTAGAACTTTGTCTCAATTGGTTGATTTTGAAGTCGATGCATTGACATAGCTAATATTATTTCCGTTCCAGAGTTAAATCAGTTCTTGTCCCCCCCCCCCCTCATCCTCACAAGAGAAAAGGCACAAAAAAGTCTAATTAACAATATGATTCTTGCATCACAACATTCCGGGTTCTTTTCTGCTTCGTTTGAAGGATTCAAATGTACCTTTTATTCATTTATCTGAAGTTTTGATTACACGAATTGTTTTGAAACAACGCGTGAAAATGAACTTGAAAAAGTCGAAGAATCGAATGAAAGTAAATGATATTTGTTGGGTAATCGAAGCGCAACTTGGTGGGACTTCTCCGGAGAAATTTGAGTAGTGAAATGAAGATTGGAGATGCTAATCACATTACAGCCAATCTGGAGGATGAAAGTAGGGTAGGATGATTGAAAGTGGACAGAATTAACATATGGCGACCGTTCTGGTGGACGAGGAAAGCGGGGAAATGAATTGATTATTTGAACTGATTATTTAAAATTAAGCTTAGGATAAAACTTGATTAACTTTTCAGCGTAGAGGTTAAAATTCTGCGAATTTTTTACTTCAGAAATGGCGCTTTGAAGAGGGACTGAGATTAGAAAGGTCCAACTAGGTATTTTAACCTTTTCCAAATTTTTGTAGGGGAATTAAAGATGAATATTAAACAATTTTAGATAAGGCCACACTCATTACTGCCCTTCACATTCAATCCCACTCTATTTCGGTATGTTCTACTTTGAAGTGAAGTGGTCTTGTTGTATAACGAGAGTGTTGAAGGTGAATGACGAGCTGAATTTGAAGTTTACAATCTCATTCTAATGGAATGCATCCCATTATTATGACATTACATCAACGTCAGAAATTTTCGTGAACATTGAGTGACTCCGCAATCAGAGGCCACTTGAAGAACTAAAAGATTTAGAAGTCGCGTGAACAACTCAATGATTCAAACGCATCACATAGCCCGGCACATGGAATGAGACAAAAACAAACCGTTGTGCCTAGGAAATGATGAAATTCAATAGAGCGTCACTGTTTCGAGCAGCTTAGTGGTAACGTACCCGCCCTTAATGAGATTGAAATGGCTCGGATCATTCCTGCGCCGAGAATCAGCCGCACGTCAAACCTCTGTTCTGACTAGGTCCACGACCGGTAACATAGCTCATTGTCTGCGACATAAACTTTGGTTTTTTCATAGTGTAATTGAGACAGAAGAAATTGGAAGGTAGCCCAAGAGAGCGTGAGCTCATTGTTTCGTTTACGAACTCACTCTAAAACTACGACGTAAACAACGAGCTCTTCGAGAGAACGAAAAATAGCGCATAAAGTCAGAGAAGTATAGATTTCATATGCCAGCCTATTTTCATTACGAACGGTATACAAGATGTTAACAGGCTGTAATTAGTAGTTAATTTAAAATAGCTTTTAATAGCAGTTATAATAGCAGTATTATTTAATTTATAATAGTAGTTCGTACAACAAAAAAATAACATTGCATCCGCTTACAGCAAATTCGCTGAAACAGTATGAAAACGTACGTTTTACAGTCAGTCGAGCTTGCTTCCTCATGAAAAACCTGCGACTATTTTTCAAAGCAGCTAATTAGAACCAAACAGTTTTTTGAAGGTTCTTCTAAAAGTTGTTTTTGTTTTCAAACTGTGTTTTTGTTCTGTTTTCGGTTTGAAGATTGTTGAGAAAGGTCATAGAAGTCTCTATCTCCATGTTCAAAAGTTTTTTCCCGCAACCCGTGATCTAAGACTCATGCTTAATTATGATTGAACGTGGAAAACTCAAGAAAATAAACTTCAAAGGTTTATCAATTGTATTGTTTCCTAATATTTTATAAGTTTTTCTATCATGATTCTCAACTTTTGTCTTTTCCTACCAGTTATGTGTTTTCAATCGTTTCCCTCGAACGTTCTTTTCTGAACGAGGAATTTTTTTCCCTCAAATTTTAATGAGAAAAATATTTGTAAGGATATTGTTCTCATTAATCCCTTCTCCTAATTCTTTTTTTTTGTCCTGTGGTGTTGTTATTATGTTTGTTTTGATGATCTTTGGTTATAGTAGTAGGTTTTTCTCAGATTCTCTCATGTTATGTATTTATGAGGTTTCGAACCTCTCGCGCGCTAGGAAACGATTCGGCATGGCCAGCCGAACAAAAGTCAGAAGAATTATTGTTTTGTTTGCAACCAAGTGAGTGGATTCTAGTTAAGCGATTTTTGAGCGATTGCGTGTACTGAAGTGTTTGTTTTTAATGAAACGTAAAATTCGTGTCCGTTGCACAGTTCAACTAGAGATCCCCAAACAGGGGAACTAAAGAAAATATTATTCGGGTCGTTTTTTAAAAAAATACCGAAAATTTTCATCTAGATCTTGGGGAGATTCACTATTCAAAAGGGGACAAATTTAGTTCGAAGGAAAAAAATCCAATTCATGAGTTAGCAAAACGGAATGAAAACCCAATAAACGGGCCCTAATTCAACATTATTGAACCTAAACCGGAATCTAAAACTGAAAAATTCTATTCAGGACTCCATAGTCGACGATTTTTGATATAAATTAATGATCTTTTTCTCGAGCTGACCTGTGAGGTCACTATAGAAAGATTTTTATATAGAAAGATTAAAAGCGCGGCAAGTTTTTCTTTTCCATGCAAACAAATCTCATAAGAATAAAAAAAAACCTAATTGAAATATAGTTCAAAATTTAAAATAAATTCATTAAAAATGGGTTCATCTTCAAATTTATAACAACAAAGACTATCGAAGAGAAAAAAGCTCTGAATTTCGTACACTTGTTACTTGGAGATGTTTCAAGTCGCAAAAAGAACATCCGTTCAAAGACGTTTTTTCTTCTCTCCTCTGAACACATTGAAGAAGGTTAAATCGTTGCATCTCACTCAAGAGTCTTCAAAGAATGCTCGGAGAACTTGAACTAGTGCTCAATTTCTCTTCTCTCTTCAAGACCAGAAACAAAGGCTATAGATATATTTCTAGTGAGAAATACTATATCAAAAGCACGTACTTCTAATAAGAATTTTCACAGTAGTCTAGTAAATCTATCTAAAAAAAATCTATCTAATAAATTGATTGAGAACAGAACTAGTTTAATTATTTCACTTTGAAACACTCCGGGACCATTTAATGGATGTATGTTAAGATTCAATTCAATTCAATTCAATTCTTTATTCCAGTTGTTCAAGTAACGTTCTTTATTCCAGTTGTTCAAGTAACGTGCATGACAAAGGATGACTGACACAGTGTTTTTCAGTATTTAAAATAATGATTCAGGTATTCAAAGATAAAATTTCAATTACAGTTTTAACAGGTCATGATGGTAAGTATTCACAGAAGAAAAGAAATTTTTGATGTTAAAAGATTATCAACAATTGAAAAAAAGTTCACAGGAGCCCTACAATATAAAATTTAAATACTTCTTCAAACTATTATATATCATATGCCATTTACTTGTCTTTGTCAATATCATCGTTCTTTCCAATTAAAAATATATATTCTTCGACAAAGCTTCTCAACAGGATCACCGACACTTCGTATTCTCGACACTTCGTACCCTCGACACTTCGTATGAGCAACACTTTGTACCCAAAACTTCGTACCGCGACACTTCGTATCTCTACAATTTGAACCCACTTTAATACGACACTTCGTACCACGACACTTCGTACCACGACACTTCGTATCTCGACACTTTGTACCCACGTTAATACGACACTTCGTACCACGAAACTTTGAACCCAACATTTTTGTTCTTTTTTTCAACGTTTTTTTCAACTGTGATTTTGGAATTAAATAATTTTTCTGTTTTAGAAGACCAATTTGGATAAACTTGTTAATTGTTGTATCAAAGAAAAATGGCCAAACTTAAAGGGGCCCGCACTTTACTTGGGGGGGCTTTTGTTTTAGTGTGTTCAAAACATTGTATTTATTACACAATTTTCCATATTTCTCGACAAATTTAGTCATTGAATCGACAAAAATTAATAATAAATAAAAATTTTCCATGCTTTCTCTTTCCTAAGCCATACGACCTCGTTTGCGTAACCTTTGCCTTAGCATAAGCAAAAAAACAGTGAATAATAGCTGAAAACAGCTAACAGCTAAGCTCAATTTGACTATAAAAACTGAAATATGGCGGCTAATTGTTCTATACGGCCTCGTTAGCATACATTTTAACTAATCCCAAACGAAAAATTCAGTGAAAAGTAACCTGCTCCCCCAAAGTGAAGTACGCCCCCGATAGTAACAAAGTGCTTAAAAAAACGTATCGAAGGGTCTATAAATTTGATCAAATTATTCAAAAGGAGGAAACAATGAACACTTACCGAATACGAGAAACATTTATTTATTCATTTATTTATTCAGATACATTTTTGAAACAAAAATGCGACAACACTCGGAACATGGTGAACACATGATAAATTCTCTACAGATTAGGTAACTGCAGATTGAGTAGTTCTAATACATCGAGAGAACTCAATCTTGCTTTCAGAGCAAGTACAATGGGAGCAGAAACAATATCGTAGGCAAGCTTACAATAATATCTAGCGGAACGAAAGGCGAAAGAATTGAATAATGGTAGTCTACGCGTACGGGAAATGTGAAATGAATACTTAGAAGTACGACCATTACAAGGCTTAAGCCTATACATTTTACTAATTGGAATATCAATTATTCCATTCAGTATTTTATAAGAGAAGATGATATCTGTCTGAGTTCTACGCGACAATAAAGTATCTAATTGAAAGCTTTTAAGTCTATACTTGTAGGAAGGTCGGGTTTGCGGAGATTCTCGATTGTAAGAGCATCGAATGCATAGTAATCGTGTGAAAATATGCTGGACATGCTCAATTTTTCTGATGAGATTCTTTTTGTACGGAGACCAAATGACAGAGCCGAAGTCTAGTAAAGGAACAATGAAAGATTTGTAGCAACGAATATATGCTAATGGACTTTTGTTGCATAATGACCGAAATAAAGCGTAGACTAATCTCATTGCTCGTCTTGTAACATGTTCAATATGATATTCGTAAGACAAATCAACATCAATGAAAACTCCAAAGTCTCTTATTGGTGATTCTACAACTTTGAATGGAATGTCACTATGATCATAGGTTTTTACAAATTAAGGTAGACCAGGATTAGATTTACCCAAATGTGAAACACTGCATTTGTTATTCGCGATCGTCAACTGCCATTCATCACAAAAAGTCTGTATTTCTAGAGCAGCGGATTTCAATTGTAAGTGGGCAAGAGTAGAGTCTTTAGGAGAGAAATTGGCAAATACTTTGATGTCATCCGCGAACAAGTTGACAGAAACGAGATGGAAATTTTCGAGCCTATATGACAGGCTAGCGATAGATAGAGAAAATAGAATCGGGCCTAAGACAGAGCCCTGGGGCACACCTGAAATTATTGGAAAACTATCAGAAAGGGTGTTGTTAACACGAACACGCGAGGTACGGCCTTTCAGAAAACACTCGAACAAGCAAAACAAATTGCCTCGAAAACCTACACTTTCAAGAATATGTAACAGCTTATCATGTGAAACTGTATCAAAAGCTTTCGCTAAATCGTAATATAGTATGTCTACAACATTATCACAGTCTAGTGCCCGCTGCCATGATTGAGTACATTCTAGGAGATTTGTTTCAACCGATTTACGAGAGCGAAACCCGTGTTGACAGTTTGGAATGAGATTGAAGACATTGCACCAATGATTTATTTCAGGCTTAAGACAACGTTCTAGAACTTTAGAAGCAACAGGAGATATTGTAATTGTCCGAAAGTGTTCGGGAGAACTTGGGGAAGCAACTTTATTAATCGGTACGACAATGCCTTGTTTCCAGATGTCAGGAACCTTTCCCAGTATTAAGGAAAAGTTAAACAGAAACGAAAGGGGCTCGGCAAGTACTTCTGCACAATTTTTATATACAATAGACGGAATAGAGTCAGATGGCGCAAAACAAGATGACTTCAGTTTCTTCAAATGATGTAATACTTGTTGAGGCATTATAATACAGTCTGACATGGAATAACTGTTTCGAGAACTGAGAATAGGCAAGTTTCCATTATCTTGAGTAAAGAAAGAGGAGAAGTAAGAGGCTAATGCATTGGCCTTTGCCTTGTCAGTCAATTTGGATGATCCATCGACAGTTATACAACCAATACGAGCTGTTTGTTTCAATCTGCTATTCACAAAACTGTAAAGGTTATTTGTGGAATTTAAAAGTCTGAGTTCGCGATTCCTATTCAGTTTTTCAATCTCAGATCTTATTTTCTTACATATTCTATTGTATTCGGTCACAACTGGAGCACTGTTCAGTTTGCGAAAAAGACAAAACTTGTACATGATCATTTTCTTTATATGAGGTGGGTAAGAGTCGAAAGGTAGTTTACGTCTGTAAAAAAGAGTGTGATCAGTGATAAGAGGAAGTAGAGTGTTTAAGCAGCGAGAATATAGATCATTTATATCGATGAAGTTATCGAACAAAGTGGTCCATGAAATACTAGATAACGCAGCAGACAGAGAAACATAGTCGCAATGTCTATAATCAAGGCTAGGCTCAAAAAGGCTAGGAGAGTTATCATGGAGGATAATGAAACAAACAGAATTGTGGTCACATGATAGAGAGAAAGGCGATGTTACATAGCAATTCGATATCGATCAGGGAGGCCCCATAACCGAATCGAGAGTGTTGCTCAAATGAGTAGGTTCCTTAACAAACTGCGTGAAAGAAAGATCAGTCACTAAGTCACTCAATACTTTGTGCTGGCCAGTAGCGCAAGATGGATTAGACCAGTCAAGTGCAAGATTTAAGTCGCCACAAAGTACAGCTGTATGAGGCACACAAAGTAAATCACTAAAAAGTTCGAAAAAAATGCCATCTCCTCATTTTTAGTTGTTCAATATAATGTTATGTTTTGCAAGACAAACACAGTTTGTTGAAGTAAAACATTTATTATTCTTCACTGCGAATATTCATCAAGATAGCTATGCACCCTGTGCGCACTAGCATGTCCTACACTTTTTTATCGAAGTAGATCACGTCTGGAAGAAAGACAAAATGTGTAGTTTTTTTGTCCACGTGATTTTCTATTCGATGAAAGATCAGGTCTCGGCAAGAGTCTTTCTCTTCCCCGAGACGGAAGAGTATTATCTCGTCTTTTCAAACTGCGCGAGATGTCACTCGTCCAGGGGTATATAAGGGGGGCTCAGACCCTTTGATATCAGTTGCAATCCTGTATACGCTCGTCAACAGTTGACACTTTATTAACAAAACATTGATCAAATTCATTTGTTCGTGTTCTTCTTCTTCCCTTCTTTTCTTCCTTTAAAGAAGTTCTTCCCTCTCTGCTCAGCCTTCGTCTGTCTGAAATGAGAGGTCTTTGGGATGGGAATAACGAGAGTTTGGGTGGGTATTTGTGATGAATATTCGCAGTGAAGAATAATAAATGTTTTACTTCAACAAACTGTGTTTGTCTTGCAAAACATAACATTATACTTCACTGCTCATATTCATCAAGATAGCTAATTCAACACACCTCTCATTCAGTATGACTTCCTGATAAGAATCGTGGAATTCTTTGTGGTAAAACCTCTCAAAGGTAAAACCACCAGGTGCCCAGTTCGCCGCAGCCATGATGGCTTTGCTAGTAAGGCCTCCTCGGCTGCCTGCCGAAGTAGAGGCCGCTCTGGTGGAGTGGGCACCATATTCACTATCTATACCCGCAGCGGATAGAACTGTTCTCAACCACCTTCCTATGGTTGAGCTACTTACTTTTCCATGTGGCTCTATTGTAGCTCTGAATAGAGTACCCTCATGTTTTCGGTAGGTTTTTGTTCTCTCTATGTAGTCCTTAAGGTTTCTGATAGGACAAATGTTGGGATCTGTTTTGAAGCACTCAAATAAGGCTATGTGTGGTTTTGACCCAACTTTTCGATTTTTGTTCATGTGATCTATGGTAAATAACCATTTATCATCATTCTTTCGAACTGAATCTAGAGAAAACTTTGCTATTTCGGAGACTCGGTTGGGGGAGCAAAGGGCTAAAAGCATAACCATTTTTTGAGTAAGTTGTTTTAGCGATAGTTTTTTGTTATCTCCCATTGACTTCAGGTAATCTTATACCTGTCTAACATTCCAAATTTGCGCATATTTGGGAACCGATGGTCTCTTTCTGAAGAACCCTTTTTGAGCTTTGTTTATGAGGTCTTCGTCAATAGCTTCTTTCTTGCTCTTTTGCACAATTTGCGCTAGTGTTAAAATTGCACTTTTGTGCGTTACTAAGCTTGAATAGCTTAGACCTTTTACATGCAAATGAGCGAGAAAGTTGACTATGTTCGGGGTAGTAGGGCATCTTTTATCGATCTGATTATTTTTACAGTAATTAGCCCACTTCCTTAGAGCAGAATTGTACTGGTTGCGAGTCCCTGGGGCCCAGTTGTTCATTACTGCTTCTATGGCGGTTTCGTTGAAACTCGCCTTTCTAAGGTAGTCCCTGATATCTTCCATGCTATCAGGCGCAAGTTCCCGACAATAGTCTTGGGATGAGGTTCTCCCTCTTGATCTGTCAGAATGTCTGGTCGATCTGGGAGATGCAACATCCTTCCCTGCGAGTATTTCAGTACTAGTGGATACCACCATTGACCTGGCCAATCTGGGGTCACCAACATAAGGTTCGCGTTCTCTTGAACTGCCTTCTGTACAACCCTTCCGACTAGTGCGAAGGGTGGAAATGCGTAACTTGAGATCCCCGACTAATTCTGAGCGAAGGCATTTGTCGCTGCTGCTAAGGGATCTGGGCAGTAAGAAATGAAATTTTCGCATTTAAAATTCAATCTAGATGCATTCTTGCCTGTTTCCTCATTCTTGCCTGTTTCCTCGCTACTTAGCGGTCACCCCAAGAAAAGTTCTCTATCGACTCCAACTCTGAAAGTGGAACTGAATCAACTTGCGGCGAAAACCTAGTGCCAAGGTTACAATCTCTTCAAATGGCACCAAATTGAGTAAGTCAGATTCGAGAATATTCATTCTAACTCATCGCTTCTTTCCGAAGCAAATCTACGTTCAAGTCTAGAATGTCTTCGCCATCAGAAAATACTCAAATGTCCCCGCTGGCTTCTCTTGTTAACAGGATTCGCCCGTCAAGAAGAAAAGCTGATATCGGTACTGGTTCAATAGAAGATCTTCAGCGAATGGTCCAAACTGTCATCGCTCGCAACGAAGAACTGGAGCAGAAATGCATCGGATTCGAAGAGCAGATACATCAGCAAAACGAGGCTATTTCATCTTTGAAAGATCTTGTCGCAACACTTGTTTCTGACATTGGTTCTCAAAATAGAGATATTTTGAATATAATGAAACAACAGAAAGAAATAACGCCATCCCACCCAGCTCCAAAGACCGCACCGACTCCTGTTCCGAAGCCTCCTCCGATCTCGGACCCCTCATTCCGCTACTTTGAGTCTGCGAATGAAATAGCCGATAGAAGAGAAAGATATCGTTCAGTTGTGCTTTTCCGACTCCCTGAATCTACCTCCTCATCTGCTGCCAGCCGAGCCGATGATGACCTTTACAACGTCCGGAAGATCTTGAATGATCTTGACATCCAAGCAATTCCGGAGAAGGTTTATCGTATGCCATCAAATCTCCCTGCTAACCCTCGTCACTCCAATCCTCGCCCAGTCAAAATTGTTTTGCCAACTGTCGACTTCCAACAAGCCGTGCTTTCCAAAGCATTTCTTCTCCAAAAACACAACCTTTACATAAGGCACTCACAGACCAAGTGTGAGCGTGCCTATGATCGCGCTGTCTTTGTCTGGCAAAAAGACCGCTCGAAACCGAAACCATACATACCCCATTTCGCCGCCCCCCTTGTCTCAAAATCTCCGCGACCTCTTCTTGATATACCTCTTTCCCGTCCCCCTATGCGACATTCAAACTTCACTATACATCAGAAGAATATCAATCATCCAAATCACTCCCCTTATAGAACATCTCAGCGTATTGAACCTCCTCGAAGATTCATGTCACCTCGTCCTAATCGTTCTTTAAACTAGACCAAAATCGCCGGTCTTCCACAAGTCACGTGAATTGTTATTTCGCAAATGTTAGATCTCTAGTGAATAAGATTAATGATCTACAACTTTTGCTGTCAAAGAGATACTCTATAATTTCTTTTTGTGAGACATGGCTATCGGATAGTTACCCGGACTCTTTTGTTCTCTCCTCCTTCATCTCTCAATATAACATTGTTCGATGTGATAGGAGCGAAATAACTAATGGCGGGGGAGTGCTATTTCTCATACACTCCTTATTATCATTCAAAATTATCTATTCTCAATCAATCAAGAATTCTCATGAAATCCTAGCGATTGATATTGAAATAGAATCTCACGTGATACGTTTCATTAGTCTATATCGAGTCCCTCATATAAACACACCGAAGAGCGAGAGGTTATTAAACCTCTTGATTGATCTAGTCACCTGCAACCACCCATGTATTATAATGGGAGATTTTAACTTACCCGACATAGACTGGAATAAATTCCCTCTAGCGTCATCGAATCCCGCTTCCAAATCATTTCTTGAATTTTGCTCAGCCACTCAGATGAATCAATATATTAGATGCCCTACGAGAGGATCACACATTCTAGACCTCCTCCTCTCCAATAGCAAAGATTTATTGAAGAACCCATGTGTCACTCCCTCATTCAGTAATTCAGACCACGAATCAATCAGTTTCGAACTTTCCCTATTCCACGAAATTCCTCTTTACTCGTATCGACGCATATACAGTAAAATAAACTATTCCTTATTACTCCCTTCATTATGTAATTTAGATTGGCATTGCTTATTCAACCCCATCAAAGATACAGACTCAATGTACGAATTGTTACTATCCATACTAGAGGACTTTTCCGAGCAATTCGCTCCTATCCAGAAGGTCTCTCTAGCGACCCATGCATCTCTTCCAACGCATATTCAGAGAGCTCAAGAAAAGCGTTTTCTCTTCTGGAACAACTATATTTCTAGTGGACTAAGTGAGGACTATGACATTTATGTTAAAGCCAGTAAGAAATGCAAAAAGTTTGTAGATAAATTCAACCTAAATGTAGAAAAGAACATTGTTAATAGTAAGAACAAAAACTTGTTCTTCAAGTATATAAGGTCTAATACATCCCAGAAACAAAGCGGTGTCGACACTTTGGTGAATGAACTCGGCATCTCAGTATCTAAAGACTTAGAAAAAGCAAATCTTCTTGGAGAATTCTTCCAAAAGTCATACACCATAGACAATGGTAAGCTTCCTCCACTCTCTCATAATTCAGTCTTGAGAGCATCCTCTCTAGAAGAACCCTTGTTTACGCGTCATGATATTTGTAGACTAATAGAGAAATACCCAATGTCTTCTTGTACTACCCCAGATCATCTGAATATGCTTTTTATCAAGAAAATCGCTGTCCCTCTGTCTATTCCGCTTGAAATAATTTATAACCATTCTTTCCTTACATCTGAAATCCCGAACAGATGGAAACATTCCATAGTCACACCAGTTAAGAAGAAGCCTCCTTACAGTAGTCCTTCCAATTACCGTCCCATCAGTATAACATCACTATTTTCCCGTATATTCGAGAAAGTGTTGAGTAAAGAAATAGAGAAACATTGTGAGATAAACCAGATTTTGCCAGATGATCAATTCGGGTTTCGCCATAAGAGATCAATAGAACAGTTGATGTTACTGTTCCTTGAAGACTGTTCTGTAGCCGTAGACCAGAAAAAGTTCACAGATATCATTTATTTCGATTTTGAGAAAGCCTTCGATAAAGTTTCTCACTCTAAACTTATTTATAAACTAAAGTCCATTCAACTCCCTCCCAGAATTATTTCGTGGATCGAAGCTTATTTAGGTAATAGAACCTACCAAGTTCGAGTTAATCAATCACTTTCTAATAGTTTCATGGTTACCAGTGGTGTTCCCCAAGGCAGTGTCTTAGGCCCATTATTATTCATCATTTATACATCTGATATAGTGAATATGATAACTTCTTCTAATTGTAAAATTAAAGTTTTTGCAGACGACATGAAAGTTTATAAGTCTTTTTCTAAAACAGACTCTCATACAACACTGCAACACTCGATTGATACCATAGTGGAGTGGTGCGACGCTTGGCAATTACCTTTATCTCTACCAAAATGTGCTGTGTTAAGAATTGGTACCCAGAGTTCCCCTCATTTTCCATATTCTATAAATAGTCACTCCCTACCCTACCTCAACGAGATTCGTGATTTAGGATTTATTGTAGACAACAAGTTGACTTTTTCTGCTCATTGCTCAACAATAGCTCAGAAAGCAAAGCGTAAATGTCATCTTATTCTTAAAGTTCTCAAGAGTCGTAAACCGGATGTACTTGTTAACGCTTACAAGATATACATTAAATCTATTGTAGAACACTGTACAACTGTTTACTCCCCACATTTCGCTAAGGACATAGCTGTACTAGAGAAGGTTCAAAATTATTTTACGCGTCGCGTTTTTCGCCGGTGCTTTGGTTGTTCGTTTAATAATATGCCAAGTAGTCAGACGAGAAACAATCAACTAGGCCTAGTATCTCTTCTCTCTGTTAGAGAATCTAACGACCTCAAACTACTCTTGAAACTGATATTTGGGAAAAAAGTACTCTCTGACAGGACGCACCACAACTTTGAAATAAGAGCGTCCAACACTAGAGGCGCATTTTTCAAAATAATCCACCCTGCTCCGAGAACTATTTGCAGAAGAAATGCCTTCTCTATACGATCAGCTCGTATATTCACCGAAATTAATAGTATTGATGAATGATATATGTTTGCCTGGATGTAATCTGCATTGTTTCACCTATTTATGTATTTCAAACAATTCAATTGTTTAATCTCGTACCACGTGATTAATTTATGCGTTGCTGCATGTAATGTTTTCACGTAATAAAATTGAAATTGAAATTGAAATAAGTCCCAATCTGGTTTCTCGGATGCAGGCTGAATTCTTCTTTTTCTATGAAGTTGCGAGATTCGAAGTCTGCTACAGTATTTTCTTTACCAGGTTTGTAGGTTGCAATCAGATGCACCTTCTTTCTCTGGCAAAGTCCCAGATCTTATGCGCTTTTTTATTTAGCTTTGCACTCTTTGATCCGCCAAACTTATTTATATAGTATACTGCTGAGGTATTATCCAGTTCTAGTCGGATGGAGATATCTCTAGCATCATTCAGGAAGGAGCTAAGGGCGAAAAGTGACGCCAAGGCCTCCTTCACATTTATGTGCAAGGATTTTTCGATTCCCGACCATCTACCGCCTGTGGTAATCCTATTCCAAACTGCCCCCCCAACCTCTTTCGGATGCATCAGAAGTCACTGTTTCGGTTATTACCGGTTTCCATATGGTATCTGTGAAATGTTCCGATGAGGATTGGTTAGACCACCAGTTCAACTCACTTCTGACTAGAAGGGGAATGGTCTCACATTTGTTGAAAGATTCGGGCTGGTTGGGATTGGTTTTGCTTGTTAACCAACTTTGGATGCTACGCAAATGAAATTTAAGATAACCAGATACGGGTAGAAATGAGGTTGCTTTTCTTAAGAACGTAGCTATTCTGCTTAATTTTACTCGTTCTTTCCCAAGTATCTCTACGGCTAATTGTTTCACCTTCGTTATCTTTCCGGGTGGTACTTCCAGTGTTCCTTTCTTACTATCCACAATGAAACCCAAGAATTCGACTCTTGTAGATGGTGTGATACAAGACTTCTGCTCGTTAACTGTCACACCTAGTCTATCGAATAGAAGCAGTGTTTGATTTACAATGTTACCGAGTTCTGTCTTAGTGTCTCCTACGATGATCCAGTCATCTAGGTACACCAACAGCCGAACACCCAGTTTTCTCAGCTCTTCTGCTACAACCTTCATGAGGCGAGAATATACATATGGAGCAGATGCTAGACCAAAGGGAAGTACCGTGAACTTGTACATTTTTTCCCTTAAATTCGAAAGCTAGATACTTTTGATGGTCTTTGTGGATGGGTATTGCGAAATAGGCGTCTTTTAGATCAATTTTAACCATCAAATTGCCTTCATTTATTAGACAACGGATCATGGAAAATTGTTCCATCTTGAAATGCTTCATGTTCAAGTAACCGTTTAAACCCTTCAAGTTTATAACTGGTCTTAAACCGCCTTCTTTTTTCTTCACACAAAAGATGCTAGAAACCCAAACGTGTTGCTCATATGGTATTTCTACTATAGCTTCTTTTGATAACAGATTCCTGACTTCCATCGCAATGATTGGTTCGTTCATTGTCGGTCTACTTTTTCTAATTTTACCTCTTGAAAGTGGAGGGAGATTATGGAAGTCTAGGTAATACCCATAAACTCATTGTTTAACCCATGGGTCCCTTGATAGTTTCAACCACTCTGTGGCATGATATCTAATCTTACCAGCTTGTATTTCGTACTGGGGAACTAAGGCTGTCGCAATGGTTTTGTTTTGCAGTTCTTTTTCGCAAGGAGAATCGTTCGACTTTAGTCGTTCTGCCCGTTTCGCGTGAACTCTTGGCGTGTTCTTCAGCTTCTTCAAGCTCTTGGTGATGTCATTGGAGCCGGCTCGTTTCTGCGCTTCCTCGAGTAGACTATTACCAAAGAGTTTTTGGCAAGACTTCGCCCCCTCGAATGAGGGGTTCTTCTGAGAGGGGCGCTGTTTTGAAGGAGGGCATGGCTCGCCGAGGGTCGATCTTCATGGATCTTAACATCTTTGTTATTCAACGAGCCAGAAACGAGCTAATTAGTTTATTCTATACATTAGTCATGCATGGGACCTCATAATGATTTCTCGTCGGATCGCATTGATCTCTTGATGAAGGTATCCCATGACGTTGATCCATGTTTTGATGTAGTTCATCATTTTGAGCTTGCCATCCTCGCTTTCTTCGGTGTGGCTTTGTAGAGCCATTGCGAGAGCTGACATGCCTGCCATGATACCGGGTTCGATCGAGAACAACTGCAAATAACTAGAGTTTTATTTCTAGTATGTTTTGAGTTTATTTCCCAGTATCTTTACCTGCGTATCAAATATTCGGCCTACGGTTCCTCTTTCTTGAGAGATTTCTTCGTCGACATTCGGCGACAAGGCGTAGACTGACGCAGGGAGAGGCATTGCTTCCAAGAAGGCCTCTCTCTCAGCAGCGGTCCAGAACATTCCTCGTGCACTGTTTTCAAATAGTGCCAGTATATCGTCCCTCAGCCGTGTCCTTGTACGAGCGGCTCGGATGGCTGGCTTCGGGGAAGGAGGAACTTCTTCGCTGGCAGTCGCAAATTGTGAGCTCTTCTTCACAGATAGCTGTGACTGCCTGGACATGGGAGAGTCTTCTCGAGTCCGTCTGCGCAGGTCCTCGTCCAGAGCATCGATCTCCCGATGATCTGTAGAATCTTTCTCCGAAAGAGAAGAAGCGCTTGAGGAAGATGATGTCGTAGTCCTTCTCCTCTTATTTTCGCGCTGTCTCTGCCGTCTTCTCTTTCTCTTCAGAGCCTGTCCACCTCTCTGAGGTGAACTTCGTGGGGAAGACGGTGACTCGCTAATCGGCTCTTCTTCCATTACGCTGAAAGAAAAGCACTGACTTCTGGAACTTTCAATTTTTTTCACAATAAAGTTCAGCACGAGTCAACAGTTTTCTATAACAAAAACTGTTATTTTTTTATATCATTTACTTTTCAAAATGATATATGGTACTGATCCAAATGGATCAAACCTGGCTTAGTTTAAGCCATAAAACGAAGCACCGACTTCAAGGAATCGACTTTGTTTTATTTTTCCCTCAAACATTTCGACCTGATTACTACCGCCGGCCCCTTCGAACAAGTCGGAAGACTCAGCAAGCAACAGGGAAATGTTCGGGAATTGGTATTGATTCAATTGAATCATCCCTGGCTTCAACAATAGTTAAAGCCATGAAACAAAGTGCCGACTTCGGGGAGTCAACTTTGTTCTTTCCCCTCAACTCTTCAACCTGACTACTACCGCCGGTCCCTCCGAGCAAGTCGGAGCCCCAGGCAAGTGTCAGGGAAAAGTTGGGGGAGAAGTTACCGAGATTCTTTTCCGAGGAATCTCACCCTTTTTGTTCTTTCCCTTCAACTCTTCAACCTGACCACTACCGCTGGTCCCTCCAAGCAAGTCGGAGCACCATGCAAGTGTTAGGGAAAAGTTGGGGGAGAAGGTACCGAGATTCTTTTCCGAGGAATCTCACCCTTTTTCTTCTTCTTCTGCCACGAGCGTCTACAGGATTGCAACTGATATCAAAGGGTCTGAGCCCCCCTTATATACCCCTGGACGAGTGACATCTCGCGCAGTTTGAAAAGACGAGATAATACTCTTCCGTCTCGGGGAAGAGAAAGACTCTTGCCGAGACCTGATCTTTCATCGAATAGAAAATCACGTGGACAAAAAAACTACACATTTTGTCTTCCTTCCAGACGTGATCTACTTCGATAAAAAAGTGTAGAACATGCTAGTGCGCACAGGGTGCATAGCTATCTTGATGAATATGAGCAGTGAAGTATAACAAGGCTCAGTGCGAGGGGTTGATAATAGACATTTATCCTAAGACATCTTTCTCGTTTGCTTACTCGGCCATTAGACTGATTAATATATATCGATCTCCTAGCTGTGGAGTAGAAAATACAAAGGATCTCTGCTCGTTTATCACCTCTCATGTTACTGAAGTATTTCCCACCATTCTGTGCGGAGACATGAACCTCCCCAAGATAGACTGGGCAAATCTCACCGCTCCCAATACATGTAGTATGTCTCTTGCGTTCTTAAACATTACATGCGAAAACAATCTTAAACAACTCGTACTTTCTCCCACTAGACTTCAAAATACACTCGATTACCTGCTCTGTAATTCAAATATCATAAAAGACTGTATTTTCAGGCCTCCCTTCTCCACCAGCGATCATGTCTCAATATACTTTGAAATCAGAGATAGAGCCAAGCGTATTATCACAAGCACCAGCTCATCGTTAGACTGGAAAAAGGCAGATTGGGAAATAATCAACTCAGACCTCTTTAGCATTGACTGGACTTACATGCTCTCAAACCTAACTATTGACGAAAGTGCCGATAAATTAACCAACATCATCCAATTCATAATGGATAATAGGATTCCTAAAATTAAGAATATCAGAACACATTTGAAGTATCCCCCCAAGATAAGAAGATTATACACAAACGCAACCCTCTCTCCATTACATCATTACGCACATCCAAGAAACTTCAGAAATAACTAGTTAAATTTGAGGTTCTTAGGGAAGACAAGCTTAAGTTCCCGAGAAACTATAAGGTATTCTTCAGAACTATATTCAACCGCATTAAAAGCAACACATCTATTCCTGCTCTCATAGTGAACAATAAACCAACTACTATCCCCTTCGAACAAGCAACTCACTTCGCCGAGTACTTTGATAAGTTACAACCCTTACCAATCAGTGGACCCCTTCAAATCTCTCGCCCGAATTTTCACCTCGACCTCAATAATGATATCTCCCCTTTTGAGGTGAACTCCATCCTGAAACGAATCGGTCCGAAACTGAACTCGTCCCCTGACTTTATTCCAAGTAGACCACTCAAAAATTGTCTGGACTCACTGGCCATACCTCTCTCCATCATTTTCACTAACTCACTAACTTAAGGGCACTACCCTCTGGCCTGGAAAAAAGGAATAATCAAACCAGTTCATAAAAAAGGGCCCCGCTCTCAGATCGAAAATTATCGTCCAATCACTATGGTGTGCTCTATGTTTCCGTCGGAGACGGTCCACGGTAACATCCCTGGTAGAGGTTTAGAGGTCATTTACCTCACGCTTCAGAATAGAAAAATAGACTTTGACATCTGTCTAGTCGACTTTTCACGGGCTTTCGACTCTGTAAACATAAGATTTCTTGTTCACAAACTTGAAAAAGTGGGAATAACGGGCAACCTCCTCTTTCTTATCCGTTCTTTTCTCACGAGCAGGTCCTCGAAAGTCTCGATCGGAGATACATTATCAGGCCCTAAAGTATACCACAGTGGTGTTCCCCAGGGGAGTTGCCTTGGACCCCTCCTCTTTTCAATTTTTATAAATGATATCATGGAGCACATAGAGCCAGATGTCCATGGTTTTCTACATGCCGATAACCTCAAAATTTTTTCCAAAAACAGAGACTCTCTTCAGAAAAGTCTGGATTCCATTTCCGATTACTCACTGACCTGGGGACTTGTGATATCAACTCCAAAATGCTTTATCATGCACTGTGGTCCTAGGAATCCAAAAGTAACATCTCACCTAGAAGACAATATTATACCAACTACTTCATTAGTGAAAGATCTTGGCATTAGATTTCAGGAAGATATCACATTCTCTAAACATATTGAACTAACCTCCCTAAAGTCCCAAAAATGTATAAACATGATCTTTAGAGCTTTTAAAACCAAATCAATTGATGTTCTGCTCAGAAAATACACCACATACATAAGACCCCTTATTGAATATGGGAGTGAGGTATGGTCCCTAGTAACTATCGGTCTCGTTAACTGCATATAAAAAGTGCAAAGATCACACGAAGGTTACTACAAAGAGCGGGATTACCCAAAATGAGTTATGTTGCTAGACTGAATTTTCTTTCCATCTCTTCGCTTGAATATAGAAGAAATGTGGCCGATCTTGTGTTAATCCATAAATGTCTGCACGGAAATATTCAAATAGATTACTCAAATATGTTTAAACTTCGCCCATCGCCTTATTCGCTGAGAGAATCGAATAACTACAGAATATGCTTGCCGTGTAAATATCAAAGCAGAACAAGCACTTGTGCCTCAAGAATGATTAATGTCTGGAATAAGTTACCTTGCTCTTTGGTTTCTATAAGCTCTTCTGGCATTTTTAGAAATGAACTTATCAAGCTTGATTGTGAGACCATTGTCACGAACTCTAGAATACATTTTTAATTCAAGTGCTTTGTTTCTTCAAATGTTTTGTTTCTCCTCTTTTTTCCATTATATTTGTGTTCTCGGTTAGCTCTCGAATGATAAAGAGTGAGTTGAATTTTTGGAATTTCAAGTTATTATTGCGGATGAATAGTTCATAACTGAAGATACAAGCTTTGCTTTCTTCGCTTTTTTGTGTGCTTTCCGATTTTCCTGAAATGAAATGTTCATGATTGTTCTTGTCATATTTAGACCATCTCACTTTCCATCACCTTCACTGAATTCACTTTTTTGTGACAGTGTCATCTGTTTCGTCACTCAACATGATGTTTTGTTTCAAGCGGAATAAAAAATTGAATTGAATTGAATAACTGGTTATTTTGATCAATTCGTATTAGGAGGTCTAGAAACGAGTATAATCCGAAGAGTATATATCGAAGAAGGTGAATATCTATTGCAATTAATTCACTAGAAACTTCGTGCAGAGTTTTAATAGAGGACACGGAAAGAAAGTCACGGCAAATCGCAACTACACCACCTCTTTTCTTCTCAAACGATCAGAACGAAAAACAACATATAGTAACCTAGCAGCGAGCTCAGAATCAACGATCTTAGAATTAAGCCATGACTCACAAACAAGAAGAATATCAGGTCTATAAACACAAAGAAAGGTTTGCAGCTCACTTAACTTATTAACAATGGAGCGTGCATTGATCAAAACACATTTCTAACCGGATAAGCAGCCTAGCAGCTGGAGTTTGACGGAAGCGGTGTAGTTGGGCTGGAACGCGTAGGTGTAGTCGTGGCCATTGGAGGTGGAACAGACGTTCTATTCTTCGAGGAAATTTCACATTTCTTCCATAATTGATCGCGGTAAATAACCCGGCCGGATGAGTTTTCTTCAATAGGGCAAGTTGAGCTCTCAATTTCCTTCATTCGTCTCTTTCCTCGTTCGTCATACTTTTGCGGACATAAGTTCTACTCCAAACGACGTTTTCTCTCAAAGTCGTTCCGTTCTTTAGTGCTTTTAAAAGATGCCCTCTTGTTGGAAGAAGCACTTTAAGAAGTCGAGGGCGATCTGTTTCTTTGCCGAGTCGATAAACAGATTGGGCACGAGCATCGATTTGGAGAGCGCCGAGAATTTGGGCAACGTTTTGTTCGTCATGCTGCATATCATGCTCAATTTAAAGAGACGTTAAC
>CAXKTG010000186.1:0-16313 GCA_964056735.1 Allodiplogaster pararmata
TCGCACCATCTTCGGTTTGGGTGAAAACTCCCACTTCGGATGAGGCACCCATCCCGGACAACTCGCCGATCTACCCGATCGCTCCGAGTGCAGTGGAGGAGCTTTCACCTCGCGCGAAGTCTTCTCTCACGGCTTACATGCCCGTTTTCGTCGGTGAGACTCGAGAATTTTTCTGTTTACTTGTCTTTTCAACATTTAAGAGATTTTGAAAATGCAAAGCAGTTTTTGTACGGTCACTTATTGGGTCCAGGGTTCGGTTTCCGCTCGAGATACACATTTTTGCATGAAATATTTTTAAAGCAGTCCCTTTTTTCCCCTAAAAAGTTAACTTCATTGGTGACGAAGCTACGATGAATAGCACGGTTCCAGTCAGTTTCTTACGGTTTTCGCTTGAGAAAGAAGTTGTATAATGAAACTTCAGAAATTCGTTCATCTTTATTTTAGTGCAAGAGGTTTATCCATGATTTTACTGAATTTCACTTGAGAACATGTTGAATTGAGTTTGAAGAAGTATATCCAATATTCGGTTATTTGTACATATCATTCAACAATCGGTTCCTTCATGGTAACATCATAATTTACTTCCCCAATGAGTATGATCAATTTCGAATTATTAAGCTATTGAAGACAATAAAAAATTTCACTAATTTAATTTCAAAAAAGACATTGGATTAATTCAATTTCAGGAAACAAACTAAACGTGAGCGAAGCGAGTGACAGTCTACCCTCACTGCAATTAAAAGATTCGCCCGCACCCAAATCCGAAGGCTTTGTTGAGCAAATAGAGAGCGGCGGAGCAGGAGATTTGCACCGTGTTGCTGTTCAAACTCAGCCATCGGGAGCGTCGAACGGTTCCGCCGTGAACGCGACCAAATCAGAGGCTGTCCATCCCACAATTACGGTGCAGAACAAGAGTGAAGTTAGTTCGATGTAAGCGAATGTGTACAGTAAGATTGCAAGATTGAACAAAAAAAGATTGCAAGCATCAAATTTTCCAGTTTTTGAACTTTTTAATGAAGATACGTTCAAACTTCTATCCGAATCATAACTCACAACCTGGAATCGTTCAAGGAATAAGATGGAAGGAAAGGAGAATTGTTGAATTTTTCTATTCAGAGTCTTCAACTGCTTCAAATATGCAAGTCTAATGTTGAAAAAAAAGGTTTAAAAAAACAGTGAGAAAAATCCAAAGCAAAACAATAAATTTCAAAAAAATAGAAAATAGTTGAAAAAATTTTGTTTTGTGTGTATTAGAAACATGAAAGAAAGAGAGCTGAATCTTATTTGAAACAAAATCACGTGAAACTCCTGTGAAACTCCCGTGAATTTTCCGTTACTTTTATGAAGTGAAAACTCAAGATAAGGAATTCGTACGTTCTAAGAAAAATACATTGAAAGTTTATAATTACCATTTTATTTTGGACCGAGAGAAAATTTGAATATCACATGACGTATAGAGACTCCGAACAGGTGCCCGCGGTCTTCTCTTTTCACAACCTCCGTGGTGTGTTCATGAAACTCCGCCCCTACGAAACGACAGTTACAAAAGGCCTCGACACTGCCACCCTATCGATATCCTCATCTACTACAACACAACCAGTGAAAACCCGGCGCCGGAGGCAAGCGACGGATGAGTCTCCAGCGAAAGATGAGCCGAATTTGATCGCGTTACGTGAAGTGAGGTCATTTGCGTTGTCAGATCATTGGGAACTCATGAATTCTCATGACAACTTTAAGCCCGAAAAAGGAGTTTCGAAGAAAGGAAAAAAAAGAGTCTTGCTCTCACTGTCTCTATATATATCTCTCTAACTCTATTCTTATCTCTCTATCTCTTTCTTTCTCTCTCTCTCTCTTTTTTCGTAATTCCCAGTCCTTTTAAGACGAGAAGTTAAAAGGAACGTAGATCAGAAGCCTATCGGTGAGTCTCTATTTAAGTAAGCGAAATTGCCATCCTTCACAAGTCGAGGACGCTTGGAGTGATCTGAAATGTAGAAATGATCGTTTTTTTGCATGCTGGAACTTTCGAGAAAAAAACGATACGACGGAAAAAAGACAGTTTCTAAAACTTCTTCTTGAAGTGTTCATAAAAAAGCTTGCTTAATCAATCAATCAAGAAAACTGCATGGAAAAAAAGAAAGAGAAATATAAAGAAAGAATTAGAGAGATAGAGTGAGAGAGAGCGCGGGACAGATAGGAATAAAGAGATAGAGAAGGAAAAAGAGGTTTTACAGAAGATCGGGCATACTCCTTTCCGATGAGGCCCTTGAAGTACATCAGATCAATAGCTGAGTTGATTTGATCCACTTCGCTCATTTCTCCGTTTCCAATGGCGAATCCTCGAAGGGCGAGATAAGGCATGGATTGATTCTGGAACAGGATTCTATTACTTCACCGTTGTTTATAGGAAGTCACACTAAAAGTCCATGAATGCTCAAATTCTCGAATCAAACTATCATCAGCAAATATGTTTTATATGAACGAAACTCCTTTTCAACGCTTCCATACTGCTCGTTGGAGTGCTTCTTTAGTAATAATAAGAGCATTCCGCATTTTATTCTTCAGTGACTCTTTCTTATTACTCTTCCTTTCGATATTACGATGTCACACACTCAGGGTGAACCACCAAGCGTTTTAACATCACTCATAATTTCAAAACCATTCAAGATTCTGTCTTAGTTTGCTGATTTCTAAACATATGGTTTTCAAAAAAGTAAGCGATGACTCGGATCGAGTTCTGTGTTGGCTATCGATTAAATAAATACGTTCATTGAACAATAAATGGTTTCCATTCAATTCAATTCAATGTATGTTGTTGAGTAAATAGCATTTAATTAAGAACCTTGCATCACTTATGTGACTCACTGAAAAGAATGGAGAGAAGTTCAGTCACAATTCAGAGTTTAACAATTATATCAGAAAAACCATCAACCACTTACCCAAAATATATCTACCAATGTAGTCCATGTTCTCGAACTTGTTCCCCTCAACCTTCCCCCAAGCAATTCAAAGTTACATGGTATAAATGAAACGAATTCTTTATTTCCATGCAGTTTCATGAACATTTTACATAAAACAATAGTTGAGGAATGACATGGATTAAGATTCTATTTTAAAAAAGAAATATTTGATTCAATGGCAGTTTTTCTCTAATCCAACGAAAGGAAAGGTTTAATTTCTAATTTCCTTTAGTCCAGACTATTGGGTTGGGTAAAAAGAGTTTGAACTCGGTTGTTTCAATATTTACGAGGAATCTATCGTTATTTGTCTGACCAAAGAAATGCGAGAGAAGGAGTTCTTGCTTCGGCAAGAGAAAAGAAGACTAGTGTCCGAGGGGAAAGACGTCGTTGTCTACAATGGAGAAGTGATACCAAGAGCAGAAGCCGACGCTATTCGTCGTTCGAGGCTGCAAACTGTTAGACCTTTATCTTCTTTCCCGTCAAACTAAGATCATGTCCGGGTAAGAATTCTCTCAAGTTCTTCTATTTTAACATGCGCTCTATATGTAATAAACTAGCAGCCTTCCGATTTTTTCTAGAAGCTGAGCAGCCAGATATTGTAGCGTTGTCCGAAACTTGGCTCCATGGTAGGATTAAGGATTGTGAAATTGTTGGAGATCTCCCTTATGTTGTTGTGAGAATCGTGATGTATACTCTTTTACTAAGCCAGCAATAGATTTTTCTCGTACAGAAGTCATAGCCATCGATGTTCTTATTTCAATTTGTTTTCTACGAATTGTTGTGTGTTACCGTCCACCCAGTTATAGTTCCGATCAGACAAGAGTTTTTTGTGATTTTCTATCCGATCTTTTCTCAACATCTAATCATCCCTTCTTCCTGGTGGGCGATTTCAATTCTGATTCCCTGAGTCCTCCTGTTAGTCTTTCCGATAATATAATTCATTCTCTGATTTCCTCCTTCAACCTCTCGTTTCTGTGCCGCCTCCCAACGCGCCAAAACCGATCACTTGACTGGTTCGTTACATCTCATCCTTCTCTTTTCTCCGAGTCCCGTATTATTCCCTCATTTCCGTCTTGTGATCATTTAGGATTCGATACCAATATACATATATGCTTGGACCGTATCGACGTTGAACATGTTCCAGACTATTCTCGAACTGATTTTTCTGCTTTGAATGATTACTTGTCCTCTATAGATTGGGAAGCTGCTTTCGATATGTTCTTTTGTGTAGATGACCTTTACTCTCGCTTCCTACTATTCCTCCACCACGCTCTGTCCTTGTATGTTCCAATGAAGACCCCTCGCTCGTCTTTATCTGCCTATCCACCCCATATTCGTAGCTTGATCTCTTATCGAGATGCACTATTTCGCAATATTCGTTACCCACTTGTTCGAAAACTGTATGAAAAAGCTAGTTGTTATCTACTTAAACAAATCAACAAGTGGAATAAGCACTGCCTCAAGAAAAGGCTCACATCCTCTCGTAATTTGTACCGGCATATCTCTTCTCTCAAACGTCCCAAACCCAATCCTCCTCGTTTTCTCATTGATCGAAATGGTTCTGTTTTGACTGACTCTCAAAGTAAATGTGACTTACTAGCAGCTGAGTTTGCCTCTTCCTTTACCCATGATGACGGTTTGCTACCCCGCCCCGCTGGAGATCCCATTCTTCCACAAGCTAATCTAAGTATCTTTCTTCCGTATACTGTTTCACTTGCTTTGTCTAAATTGAAATACACGGGTAGTACCGGTGCCGATGGAATTCCTCAGCTTGTGTTCAAAATGTGTCATTCTTCGCTTTCGGTTCCTCTATCCCACATATACAACTTTTGTCTTATCACATCTTCGACTCCTGCTATTTGGAAGCATTCTTTTGTGACCGCATTTCCTAAACAAGGCAAAGAACCCTCGTCTCCTTCTTCCTATAGGCCCATATCGATATTGTCCCCTGCATCGAAGACAATAGAGCGCCTACTTCATAAGACTATTATAGAGCATCTTGAAAGATTCGATGTGTTGTCTAATTATCAGCACGGTTTTCGAGAGAAGGCTTCTGTTGTCACCAATTTATTGATGTGTGAGGAAGACTGGACGAGAGCGCTAGGGAGTGGACTTTCCACCGATGTCATATATCTCGATTTTTCTCGAGCTTTCGATACAATTAGTATTCCTAAGCTTCTCTACAAGTGTAGACATTATGGTATACCATCTCAATTGTTATTGTTTCTGGAATCCTTCTTGACAGATCTCACTTTTTCAGTTCGCATTGGTAGGACTCGTTCTCCTCAATTTAATGTGACATTTTATTTATTTATTTTTTGTGACACATTTTAGACATCAGGGGTTCCCCAGGGTTCTGTCCTTGGACCTCTGCTATTCATCTTATACATAACTGATTTGAACCATGTACTAGCTCAATTCCCTAATGTGCATTTCCAAGCATTTGCCGATGATATTAAAGTGTATGTGTCTTATAACAAAGATACCTTTTTAGAGCGAAGTCAAGAACTACAACTTGCACTCGATGCTATTACTGTTTGGTGTGAATGTAATCAACTCTCCTTGTCTCCCAGTAAAACTCTTCATCTGCATATAGGGTACCAATCTCTCATCGCCTCCTATTCAATCTGCCATGTTCTGTTATCACGTGTCAACCAAGTTCGCGACCTGGGAGTACAAGTTGTCTCATCATTGCGCAGAGGCCCAGCTGTTGAAAATCGAGTGAGCAAAGCAACGGCAGCCATGTATTCACTCCTCCGTGCTGTTCCCATCAACGACCCAGTTATTCTACTCAAATGCTTTTCCACATATATACTTCCTCATCTAGAATTTGCATCTTGCTTCTGGAATCCATATTATAAAAAAGACTGCAAAATTATCGAGAAAGTACTTGAAGCTTTTACTCGTATTGTATACTACCGATGCTTTCCTAATCCTGATTATCCACGTGCACTTCCTTCTTATTCTTGTCGATTGGCTAACCTAGGTCTTTCTTCCTTGATAGACAGGCGGAAAGTCGCGGATCTTATGATGGGTTGGAAAATTTACAACAATAGTTCCATTGTCGCGAAGGAAAAGTTCTTCAAATGGGTTCCGATTACACGGACAAATGTTAACGGTTTGTATGTCGAAGCAACACAGAATACGGCCCGTTTCCATTGTTTCTCATTAAGGGTAGCACGTATGTTCACTAGATTATCGAGAGATGTGTTGAATGTTCCGAGTGAACACGTTTTTAAAAAAGCTGTCATCAATATCATTGATACACTTTAGTCTTTCCGTTTCTAATCAGCAGACATATGGATTTAATTATTAGACACTATGACGCGCTCTGTAATAAATTGTTACAA
Source organism: Allodiplogaster pararmata (assembly GCA_964056735.1). Classification (NCBI taxonomy): domain Eukaryota; kingdom Metazoa; phylum Nematoda; class Chromadorea; order Rhabditida; family Diplogasteridae; genus Allodiplogaster; species Allodiplogaster pararmata. The sequence goes on from CAXKTG010000186.1 coordinate 6,308, forward strand.
GAATTGTCTTAGATTTCTTTTCTTCTTTTTTTTCTTTGCTTCTTAAAGACACCATTGTTATCTGTGGTTTTTGAATGTTTGTTTTTGCACTGACAAGTGTAGATAAAATATATAAATAACTACTGAAGTTCTCTCTCGCTCTGCATACTTCATCTACAAATCAATCGACATACATATATTGTGCGCAAGAAATAAACCACAATTTGAAAAATTTTTTTTTTCGTTCATTAAGTCAAACAATAACCTTATTCAACAAAGTATGACCCATCATGGTTTAGTATGTGTTGCTATCTCGTGCGCAGATCCTGGATGCCCTTGGTGTAGAACGACGGAGAGAGCGATTCGAAGAAGTCTTGCAACTATGACGTTACCTCAACTTCGTTCTCAACTTTTTCTCTGCGAGGTTGTTCTGCATGGACCGAAATAGGTAATAATCAGAAGGTGACATGTCAGGCGAGTACGGTGGGTGAGACATCAACTCCCATCCCAGCTCCAAAAACTTTTGAACCATTTTTTTCGCAATTTGTAGTCGCGCGTTGTCAGTCGCGCTCTCTTCGCATTGAGCCAACATAGCTTTCTGCACCCTGTTGAGTTGTGCACAGTATACATCAGCTGTAACAGTCATGCCCTTAGGTAGCAGGTCCTAGTAGGCGACACCGTGTGAGTTCCACCAAAAACACAGCAGAACCTTCAAGGGGTGCAGTCCGGGTTCCGGAATCACTTTTGCTCGCCCTTTCTCAGCCACTGGCGCTCGCTCGTGGAATTGCTTTAGGCAAAAGTCAAGAGTGTGTCCAGCCACTCGTCTCTTCTTTTGTAGAAGAGTAGTTGTGAGCCGGCCGCGACTGGTAGGTTCATGTCGAGTGGGCTCAGGTCGTGTGGCAGCCATTGCCCGAGCTTGTGTACTTTACCATGCTCTTAAAGCCCGTTCTCCTGGTGGTGTGAGAGACCGCGAAGTACTCTGCAATCTCGTACCAAGTTAGTTTTGGACCGACTTCGACAAAGGTTCGAAGATCCTCAAAATTAGCTGGCGAGGCCGTCCTGGTCGGTCCATGACTTTCAGCGTGAGCTTGCATTGTTTTAACCGACTGAATGAAGCCTTGCACTGCGTTCACTGAGGAATCCTTACCCGTCTGCCTGACATCATTTTTGATGTGCTGTGGCAGTGCTCTCGCCCAGCTTGAAGCAGAATAGAAAAGTCGCCCGTAGTATCAGTTAGTCGAGCTCGCACCGTTCAGTCCTTTTAATAGCTAATAGATTGAGATGAGTGAGAAAAAAAACATGAAAGTGAGAACATCATATATCTTCATTGAAAAAAGTTCTATAAACTTCGGAAAAAAATAATTGACTTTTTTTCAAACCGAGAAAATTTTCTTGCTCACCCAATACTGTTATAAATACATTTTTGTAGTTATCTTTTCAAAATTCACGAGTGAAAGATAATTTAATTAGAGAAGATAGTCGAATCTATGAACCGCTTGGGACCCCAAAGCCTTGCCTTGACGTATTTGATGAGAGTGTCCACTAGCGTCGGAACGTACACACCACCATAGGACTCTCCCGTCACATAGAATTCTCTGAATTACATTTGTGTATGAAAAAAGACATTCGGCAGACTTGAATCCAATATTCTTTCTCTTACCCTTAGCGAGCGCGTCACCACTACACTACGAATAAGACCCTTAGCGAGCGCGTCACCACTACACTACGAATAAGACCCTTAGCGAGCGCGTCACCACTACACTACGAATAAGACCCTTAGCGAGCGCGTCACCACTACACTACGAATAAGACCCTTAGCGAGCGCGTCACCACTACACTACGAATAAGACCCTTAGCGAGCGCGTCACCACTACACTACGAATAAGACCCTTAGCGAGCGCGTCACCACTACACTACGAATAAGAACCAGCTTATCCGTTGGGTGAAGCTTTATAAAATGTTCCTAGGCTTCGTGTTCCACTGCGAATGAATTGTGTAACTGAGCATATGCTAACGAACTTTTTTTTTTAAATTTTGAGTAGGAGCTTTTTTGTCAAGTATAATTCAAAGTTCACGCATTTGGCCATTGATAATCTTTGTTTATTAATGTAGTTTTTTCATGATTATTATTATTATTATTTTTGTTATTATTATTCTTAAATTAAATTGTATTAGAACGTGCATCGTTTTTGTCATTTACTCTTCTTTTTTTAAACACTGATCTAGCAGAACGACAGATCTCCTTTTTTGTGTGATTTTATGATACATAACTTTGTACCCATGGAATAAAGAAATGAAATGAAATGAAAATGAGTCTTGTGAAGCAAAACACACCTGAACTGGTACTCTGAAAAAACGCTGAAGAAGTTTTTAAGCGCCAGTACGACGTCGTATGCTGTCTGAAACGAATTGTCTGCTTGATCAAACTTTTTCTCTAGGGGATTATGAATGGAATTTTAATGACTCAAGTTTTGGCGAAAAGTTTATGTATAAAAAACTACCTCCTATCAGAGATGGGGCTCTGAAATAATGAGAAGTGTGCTGGAAGCGAGAGACAGAAAATGAGCACTTTTCTTGAATGTTTGATTTTTTTGTTATTAGAATTACGGGTTATTCATAAGACAGCTTGAGAACTATCAAACTATAATCATTTGTCATCTATGTAACTTAGAATTTGAAGATTTATTAAACTATATTTGACAATTTCTTTCTCACTTCTCTTGATGTTAACTTTTTTGGTTACATCTCATTGTTTTGAACCGCTTACCTATTACGGGAAATGCGTTTCAAAGCAGTAAACCAATTTTAGGTAATTAGTAGTCACAAACGCTGGATGAAAGCTAATAATCAACCTTATCATCGTTGAAAAATGTGTCGCTACCGTACGTCGCTTCATCCCGGTAGGAGAACCCGACACCTCGAGGGGATTCGAGATACAGTACATTACTAACCTTAAAGAAATTTACAAATAGCCACATCAATACACCTTCAGAGAAAAAGTGCGAATTTTTCGGTCCAAGTTGTCGCGGTGCGAAATGTGAGAAATGCCTTGGAACACTGTGAGCTTACCTTGTTCCAGGAGAATACATTTTCAACCAATGTCTTCCCGTCTTTTCCAGGTCGAAAGGGGCCGTGCTCGGTGAACAAGCCTGAAATTCTTTCATTCTCTGAGGAACAAACCTGAAAAGCTTTTGTGTTTTGTTTAACAAAACCGCTCAACGTTTCTAACTATGCTAGTAAGAATCACCAAAACTGTCTTGTTTATTCATTCAACGCAAGGACCCATTCTTCTTCGAGGGAGAAAATGTTCTTTACGGAAACCGACATGAAACCGACTTCACACTGACTTCTACTCGTCTCTACTTCATTGAATTACGAGATTTCTCTTCTGTCTTCTTGGGACTCAAGACTTCGTGAATCTCTTCGGTATGAGGTTGAAACGCTAAGTGGTCTACCAAGACTCTTCAGTGCAACGCCACAGTTGCTTATTCCTCTTCCGAAGATTTTCTACTTTTTCATTTTCTCATTGTCAACCATGTTAGCGATGACCCTGAACCAGTTGTCCTTTGGCGATAAAGAATATCAATATCAATGATCAGGTCCGATTTCTTATTCTCAATGCTATATTCAATTTCAAACCATAAATTTTTAATTTCATGCCCAATTTTTCGACTCTGAATAAAATCGGAAAATTTATTCACAAAAAACTTGAATTCAGAATGTCAATTTTAAATAAATACGGAAATTTATTTAGTTGAGTGTCATTGATTTTCAAATACTAAATCACTACTCCAGAAATCAACTGAGGTTCCGCTATTTCAGAAATTGGTGAAGTTAAATCAACTTTTTGAAAACAAATTTAAATCTTTATTCATGTTTATTACTTATTATCTTCAACATTTTAGATGCTGTTTACCTCAAAAAGGGATAAAAACTCTCATTTGCAATAAACGATATAGAAAACTTCCCTCCACTTTTCAATGTTTTATGCTTGAAAACGCAAATTTTTCATAAAAAAATTTCCAAAATTACAGAAGGAGACCTGATAGAGAAGAGCAACCCAAAGTGACCTGATAGAGAAGAGCAACCCAAGGTGACCTGATAGATAAGAGCAAGCCAAGGTGACCTGATAGAGAAGAGCAACCCAAAGTGACCTGATAGAGAAGAGCATACAGAAAAGCAACCCAAGGTGACCTGATAGAGAAGAGCAACCCAAGGTGACCTGATAGAGAAGAGCAACCCAAGGTGACCTGATAGAGAAGAGCAACCCAAGGTGACCTGATAGAGAAGAGCAACCCAAGGTGACCTGATAGAGAAGAGCAAGCCAAGGTGACCTGATAGAGAAGAGCAACCCAAGGTGACCTGATAGAGAAGAGCAAGCCAAGGTGACCTGATACAGAAAAGCAACCCAAGGTGACCTGATAGAGAAGAGCAACCCAAGGTGACCTGATAGAGAAGAGCAACCCAAGGTGAACTGATAGAGAAGAGCAAGCCAAGGTGACCTGATAGAGAAGAGCAACCCAAGGTGACCTGATAGAGAAGAGCAACCCAAGGTGACCTGATAGAGAAGAGCAACCCAAGGTGACCTGATAGAGAAGAGCAACCCAAAGTGACCTGATAGAGAAGAGCAACCCAAGGTGACCTGACAGAGAAGAGCAACCCAAGGTGACCTGATAGAGAAGAGCAACCCAAGGTGACCTGATAGAGAAGAGCAACCCAAGGTGACCTGATAGAGAAGAGCAACCCAAGGTTACGATAGAGAAGAGCAACCCAAGGTGACCTGATAGAGAAGAGCAACCCAAGGTGACCTGATAGAGAAGAGCAAGCCAAGGTGACCTGATAGAGAAGAGCAACCCAAGGTGACCTGATAGAGAAGAGCAAGCCAAGGTGACCTGATAGAGAAGAGCAAGCCAAGGTGACCTGATAGAGAAGAGCAACCCAAGGTGACCTGATAGAGAAGAGCAACCCAAGGTGACCTGATAGAGAAAAGCAACCCAAGGTGACCTGATAGAGAAGAGCAACCCAAGGTGACCTGATAGAGAAGAGCAACCCAAGGTGACCTGATAGAGAAGAGCAACCCAAGGTGACCTGATAGAGAAGAGCAAGCCAAGGTGACCTGATAGAGAAGAGCAACCCAAGGTGACCTGATAGATAAGAGCAAGCCAAAGTGACCTGATAGAGAAGAGCAACCCAAGGTGAACTGATAGATAAGAGCAAGCCAAGGTGACCTGATAGAGAAGAGCAACCCAAGGTGACCTGATAGATAAGAGCAAGCCAAAGTGACCTGATAGAGAAGAGCAACCCAAGGTGACCTGATAGATAAGAGCAAGCCAAAGTGACCTGATAGAGAAGAGCAACCCAAGGTGACCTGATAGATAAGAGCAAGCCAAAGTGACCTGATAGAGAAGAGCAACCCAAGGTGACCTGATAGATAAGAGCAAGCCAAAGTGACCTGATAGAGAAGAGCAACCCAAGGTGACCTGATAGAGAAGAGCAACCCAAAGTGACCTGATAGAGAAGAGCAACCCAAGGTGACCTGATAGATAAGAGCAAGCCAAGGTGACCTGATAGAGAAGAGCAACCCAAGGTGACCTGACCTGATAGAGAAGAGCAACCCAAGGTGACCTGATAGAAAAAAGCAACCCAAGGTGACCTGATAGAGAAGAGCAACCCAAGGTGACCTGATACAGAAAAGCAACCCAAGGTGACCTGACAGAGAAGAGCAACCCAAAGTGACCTGATAGAGAAGAGCAACCCAAGGTGACCTGATAGATAAGAGCAAGCCAAAGTGACCTGATAGAGAAGAGCAACCCAAGGTGACCTGATAGAGAAGAGCAACCCAAGGTGACCTGATAGAGAAGAGCAACCCAAGGTGACCTGATAGATAAGAGCAAGCCAAAGTGACCTGATAGAGAAGAGCAACCCAAGGTGACCTGATAGAGAAGAGCAACCCAAGGTGACCTGATAGAGAAGAGCAACCCAAGGTGACCTGATAGATAAGAGCAAGCCAAAGTGACCTGATAGATAAGAGCAAGCCAAAGTGACCTGATAGAGAAGAGCAACCCAAGGTGACCTGATAGAAAAGAGCAAGCCAAGGTGACCTGATAGAGAAGAGCAACCCAAGGTGACCTGATAGAGAAGAGCAACCCAAGGTGACCTGATAGATAAGAGCAAGCCAAAGTGACCTGATAGAGAAGAGCAACCCAAGGTGACCTGATAGATAAGAGCAAGCCAAAGTGACCTGATAGAGAAGAGCAACCCAAGGTGACCTGATAGATAAGAGCAAGCCAAAGTGACCTGATAGAGAAGATCAACCCAAGGTGACCTGATAGAGAAGAGCAACCCAAAGTGACCTGATAGAGAAGAGCAACCCAAGGTGACCTGATAGATAAGAGCAAGCCAAGGTGACCTGATAGAGAAGAGCAACCCAAGGTGACCTGATAGAGAAGAGCAACCCAAGATGACCTGATAGAGAAGAGCAACCCAAGGTGACCTGATAGAGAAGAGCAACCCAAGGTGACCTGATAGAGAAGAGCAACCCAAGGTGACCTGATAGAGAAGAGCAACCCAAGGTGACCTGATAGAGAAGAGCAACCCAAGGTGACGTGATAGAGGAGAGCAACCCAAGGTGACCTGATAGAGAAGAGCAACCCGGTCCTCCATTCAGCCACAAAAGAAGCGGGGCTTGTTCAGGATTCGTTTGAGCTTCCATCAACCTGTGTGAAGAGAGTGATATCAAAGCTGAAACTTTAAGATCATTGGAAGCCTGATGTATTGTTTTCAGAGCCCACTCTTGTTCAATTTCTATTTGAATCAGTATATACTTTTTTCAAGATAGGTTTACTTCAAACTAATTTTCCTTTTTTATAAAGTATATCGCTTTTCCAATCACGATATTCCTTTTTAGCCAATTTTCTCAAGCTTTATTTGTTTTATTTTCAAACCGGTTCCTACATTTTTCAGCGCAATCTAATCTTGTTCAACCGTAATGGTAACCAGTAATGTAAATGATTTCCGAGAGTCGCATCTAGATAGCCCGAGTAGTGCTTGAATGTCACATTGAAAGTGATGCCAGGTAGGAACGTTACTTCATCTCGCCATTTCTCAGCAGCAAGCGCTGCAAAGAAACACTTTAAGTGTAATTTTTTAAAAAAATAAAAGTAGTTATAGGTTGTTTTGTACTACCAATCCCGTCAGACTGGCGATGGTAAGAGAATTGCATATCGGATGAACCTGCCACGCCTTCGCTTTCACTATGTTGAAGTAACCGCTAACATCAACTCAGCCATGTACTGGTTGCGTTAGTTGCAATTTGACGTTTATCAGTTATAATAACACTGAAAATTCTATCAACTAGCACGCACTTGTGTGAACTATCTCATGAGCACACAAGTACGAACTTTTTTATGGTGAAATTGAAGACGCGGCTGAAAATGAGCATGAAGGGAATCAAAGACGAAAACTTGATGGCAACTTTTTAACTTTTGGAGTGTTGAGTTCTCGATATTACTCAGAGTGGTGCAATAATATAGTACGATTCTCGTTAATTCTTTCAATTTTATTGTAGGTATGTTATAGAGCTGTAACAAGAGAAGAAGAATTAAGAAACACTGCGTTTTACAGCCTATGAATGATCTGTTTTCGTAAAAACAATTACATACTTACCACCAGTGCCCTGGCGAAGAGATTATGTTTCTTTGGGTTTTGGCCTATCTTTACAAAAACACTTTTTTTACATTCGACTTTGCATTGTAGAAATAGAAAAAAAAGAATACTAAATATTGAAGAGGCCTGACTAGAACTTTGCAGTCGTACTCACCTCCATTCAACCAGGAGATGAACAGTAGGACAAGTGTTTTCATCAAATCAACGCGACACCTCAAAATTGAATTTTTTTTCAAGTTGAACGAGTGGAGCTCTGCTCTGAGTACAAAAATTGAGATAAATGGAATTGTACGGGGTTTTGACCAATTCAAAACTAATCTTGGATAATTTTGAGTCCTGTAATTTGAGTAAGTTGAAACGCATTGTTTGAGTAAGAATTCCAAAAAAGCTCAATTTATAAACATATTAATCACTACACGTTAATGGAGCAAGGTTTCGCTCACTAAGTTTTAATTACAAATGTACAGTAGAGGCAGATGATTTGATAAATTTAGTGTATTTTTGTCATTAATTTTTTTCTTTCAAGCAATCTACTTCAGTTTTTTGGAGCAGATAGCTCACAGTGTTGCCTTAAGCAGATAGCTCACAGTGTTGCCTTAAGTTTCCGAAAAGTTTTATAGAATCGCTAATTTTTTACTAGTGGACACTATAATTATTATACAAAAACTGAATTTTCAAGTTTCTTTTTGCTGTAATTTAGATTAATTTATTAGGTTTTTAGTTATTAATTCAGGGTGAAACAATAGAAATAGTTGCAGAGTTTATGCCTGCTAAGCTTGATGAACGAAATCTTACCGAAGCTCTACTAGAAGATATCTTATAGACGTAGAGACGGAAGGTCTCTAGCCAAACTTTCCAGTAAGTTCTCAATCGCAAAGTGTGTAGATTATAAAACAGCTCTTCAAGCGTTACCGTACTGTGGGAGGTGTTTTGAACATGAAATAACCAGGCAGAGCTTTCTGCTTCACTCGAGTTTTTGACCACAACGTTTTACGCTTATCCCAAAAAGACCCTCGACGCACTGCTACGGATATTCTTCGTCTTGTATCGTCCCCATTGGAGCCCTCGCCATCTCTGCGGACTATCAGACGTCGAATACACTATGTGGAACTACATGCATGGGAGCCTGGGAATTATTCATTCATCTCTGCGAGGAAGAGACGGAATCGAGTTGCATGGGCACGTACGCACGTTAGCTGGACGACTCATATAAAGCGTAGACCAGATTGTTCGGATAAATCGGAGTATATGCTGTTTGAAACCAAAAGTATAAACTATGTGAAAGCACAAGGTTCAATATGGAGTACCAGATTCCGACCGTGAAACACGAGGGTGGATCTGTCTTTGTCTGGGGATGCTTTGGAACTCACGGTCCTGGTCCTATCATCCGTATACAAGGCGCTGTGGACGCGGAAAAGTATCGAGGCGTTCTAGAGAATCTAATGCGTCTTTGCGCTCCGTTTTGTGGGCCGTTTGTTCATTTATTAACAAGTCAATGACCCAAAGCATCGAAGTCGACTTGTAAAGAAGGGGTTTGATCAACGTAGGGTCGAAGTTCTGGACTGGCCTAGCCAGTCTCCTTACCTCAAAGCTATCGAAGTGTTTTGGAATAAGCTAACAAGAAGACTTAGGGACACCCAAGCATCTAGTCTCAAGAAAAAATTCCTCAAGATCGAGGTCAGGGAACACCTCAAGCGCTTATTGACAGTCTCATCGAGTCAAGCTGTAGTTGACTCACATGGCTTCATCACAAAGTAATTAATCTTTCCTGTCAAATGTTAGTTGATTGCTGAATCTAGAGCATAGTTAAATTTATCATAAGAGTTTGAGCCAGAAAGCTATTTTATAAGTGTTTGGATAACTTTTTTAAACATCCAGTGTTGCTGTAAAAACTAAGTTTGATTAATAAACTGTGTTTTACTATATACAAAAACTCCGAAACTTTGACTAAAATTGCTCAAAGGAAAAAGTTTTGATGAAAAAATTGAATTTAACAAATCATTGGCCACTACTGTACATCTCTCATGGTAAGGTTTACTGTACAAATTTCACTTCTGAACAACATACAACATACATATAAATATTACAGTGTTTATCATACCTGTAGAAATTACAGTAATTTATCCAGAGTGAACAGTTTATATAGTGTAATTTATTAGTTGCACTTCTTGTTTACACACTTTTCAACAAGTTTCACTTTTTGATAAGGTTTCATTCAGTGCATTTCACATAAATCTCAGTTGAAAAAGTCCGCTATATAACATTTAAAATAACACGAGAGAGTAAGTGAAACCTAGCCGCAAACGAGAAATTGTGTCTTCAAGAACAAGCTTTTTATTGAAACAGTAGTGGCTATTAATGT
>CAXKTG010000187.1:0-16717 GCA_964056735.1 Allodiplogaster pararmata
AGAGAGAGCGGTAGCAAGAGGACTGAAGTGAGAACGAAGCAGAGAGAAAAAAATGTCCAAGGCTTGTATTCACCAAGTTGAATACTTTCTTTTTATTTCTTGTCGATTCTTTATTTCACGCACGTATCATCGAATGAAAAGCAAAACAAAAGTTAAAATTGAATGGAATTTCTTTTTAGTGGTGAAGTATAGGTTGAATGGAAATCGCTAGTTTAAAATTGATAGTTTTAAAGATAAAATATGAATTCAACGAGCTCAATTATTATCGAATGGTTTAGGTAATACTGTTTCCTCAGAAAAATAAAGCTATTGTTTCTTGAAAACAATATTATTTTTTATATTGACAAGTTCTGTAGGCAAAGAGTTTAACACATATAATTGTCGAAAGACACATGTGAAGATATAACAAATACCAATGTTATGGGTTGTTACGAGCCTCAACTGGTGAGAAACGAGAAGAAAAAAATCTTTTCCGCACTGAAAAAAACTTTGAGGTCCTCTTCTACGGAGCCTCTATTGAGTCTTCGGCTCTCGGTTCGCATTCAGCTGTTGCGGGTTTGGGAGCGAGTCTTCGTTATAGGGAGCGAAGAGTCACTGGGTGAATGGATCCCGCAGAATGCAATGCACATGGAGAGGAGCGGCACTGACAGGTTGTCGATAGACAAGTTCTCGCAAGCTGATTTTCGCACTAGAGATTTACTTGGCCCACGTTCCAAGAGGTTACTCCAACTCGTCTTCAGATAAGTTTAAGAACCCCATTATAGGAAACCCAGAGGAAAATTAAAACTAGGTAGCGTGACAGCCTCGAAGTAAACATCGCTGCAACTTGGCTTGAAACTCAAGACGCCGAGTGTCGGGTGGAATGCAAAAGTGCAGTCTATGTACATAGTGGACCCCGCTCTTAGACCGAACAAGCCCTATTTAGAGGAGAGCGAATTTGAAAATCACTGAGGAAAAAGGGAGGTTTCTAATATATACCTGCATATTATGAGTCAAAGTCTGTTTCGCCCCTGAGCTCAGACAGACCTTGACACTCTCTGGGAGGGGCTCATCAGTGATAAAGTTTCTAATATATACCTGCATATTATGAGTCAAAGTCTGTTTCGCCCCTGAGCTCAGACAGACCTTGACACTCTCTGGGAGGGGCTCATCAGTGATAAAGTTTCTAATATATACCTGCATATTATGAGTCAAAGTCTGTTTCGCCCCTGAGCTCAGACAGACCTTGACACTCTCTGGGAGGGGCTCATCAGTGATAAAGTTTCTAATATATACCTGCATATTATGAGTCAAAGTCTGTTTCGCCCCTGAGCTCAGACAGACCTTGACACTCTCTGGGAGGGGCTCATCAGTGATAAAGTTTCCGCCCTGACACTTAGTGAAAAGAAGCTTGCAAATGCATGTAGAAACTTTGATGAGTCGAGTTTATCAATAAAAAACTTGAATAAAACTGATAGTTGATAGAGCAGGAAGGGAATTTTTCTAATTAAAATTAAAATAAACTCGTCAACGCGCTGAAAGTTTACTTTTCGGGAGCAAGCAACGTTTAAAAAAGTCTAATAGAAGTGTATTATTTTTCTTGCGCAGTGCTGTACTGGTGCACCGATACTACACATTTTAGGCCTCCTTAATCGAAGACGAAAAAAAAGAGAAGCTTATAAGCTGAATTTTACTGTTTTTGGTTATGATGAAAGATAAAATTAAGGTTAATTAACGTCCTTGATTGTTTGGGTGATATGATATCGAAGCCTCTGGGACGGGTTCAATCTTGGTTTGATTCAATTTAAAAAACCTTGAGTAAACATCGTTTCTTACAAGATTACAAAAAACCATTGAAAAAGCAAAACAGGACTTAGGACTTGAAAATAAACGTGAGCTTTCAGGAATGTTTGGGTGTCGACATTGAAGTGCCCTGCAACCAAGGACTCTATAAACTACCGATACTTCATTGGGTACTTTCTTGACCCGGCGGAGGGTGGTCAGTTCTTCTTTTGGAAAACATTTTGTATGCGGCTGTCCCGAAAGTTTTGTAAAATTTTCAGTGTTTTTTTCTGAACTTTTTATCTTTATTCATTAATAAGCTCAGTCAACAATATAATCACCATTATTAGTCACAACATTCATCCATCGAATAGGAAGGGTTTCGATTCCTTTCCTCCAGAATTCGACTGGGCGCGGATCAAAGAAGTCTCCAATGCACTTGTGAGACAAAAAGTTCGCGAACTTTTTGTCTTTAAGGGCAGCCTTCAGAGGGCGGAAGATATGATAGTTAGAGGGAGCGAGGTCAGGAGAGTAGGGTTGGTGGGGAAGGGTTTCACATGCCAGCTCCTCTAGCTTCTTCTGGGTGTACTTGGCAACATGTGGTCTGGCGTTGTCCTGCAGGAGGATGATTTTTGCCCTTCTCCTGCGCTTCTCTCGGACTGCTTACCCAAGGGCACCCAGTTAAATCATGTATACGGAAGCTGAAATAGTGTTGACTTGCTGGATGGGGTCGTAGTACATAGATCATGCCTTGCGCAGTCCAAAAGCATCATAGGATAATCTTCCTCTTATGGTAGTCGGGTTTGGGTTGGATTGGCGGCTTTTCGCCAGGGGGGAGCCAGACGGCATGGTGAGTATCGTTGTGGTAGAGGACCCATGGTTCGTGGTCAGTAACAATATCTTGAAAAAGGTCCTTCCTATTCGGCCGAGAGAGTAACGATTGGCAGATGGTCAGACGGGTTCCCTTCTGGGCATCGGTCAAAACATGTGGAATCCTTCTTGACATTTCCCTACGGTAACCGAGTTGCTGGAGGTGGCGTTCGATTGTCGCATGGCCATAGCCCAGCTTCTTCTCCAAACTGCGCGTGGTCGCTTCTGGTTCCTCTGGCTCGTAGAGCATCATCTTCCAATGCAGGTGGACGGCCTTCCCTGTCTTTCTCTTCGAGATCCATTTGTCCTTGCTCAAAGCGAGTGAATCAGCGACATGCCGTCCAATCTTTCACGGTATCTTCGCCGAATACATCCATGATATTCCAGGCTAATTCGGCTGCACAGGCGTGGCGTGCCCACTTATAGTACATATAGCAATGTCGAAGTTGAGGTCGAGTTAAATCTTCCATTACTGGATGCTTTTCGCACAGCAGGTGATATTTATACCCTCCTCAGAGAAGGTTTTAGAGCATTCTCGAACCTTCCAGGCCCCACTCGGTTATTCGATGTTTTTTCAATTCAAAATAAAAAAGTTCTAGAAAACTTACAAAACTTTCGGGACAGCCTAGAAAAGCTAAACCCTTCGAAATCATAGAATATGGATAAGCATTATCCGAATAGATCGTAAATTTCCATAGAAAAGCCTAATGAAGCCTGATGAAAAAGAGAGTCAAATAAATTTATAGACGAAACCCAGCAACTTTAAATTTCAAATTTCTCTATCATTATAGGATTTCTTCATCATCTTGATAAAACCCACTATTTTTCAAACCACAAGAATCTTAACGTCGCTGTAGTTTACTCCATAAACGACCTGTACATTTCTTAGAACAATAAGTTAACAAAATCCGATCGTATAAGCTGCGCTTTTCAAAGGCTTTCGACTAGATTAGTCTAATATTGATTGGTCTTAAGGGTGCGCCTCATTGCCTCTACTGCTGGTTCACAAATGGGAATGTTCTGCCGCGCCCCGAATCGTGCATCCCAACCTCCTCCAGCATAAGAATGGCCGCTTTTTACGAGAAACCGAAGAGACCTTTGGTCTAATCGGTTGGTGGTAGTTTTTTTTATAGTGTGTCACAAGTTTATATTGTATCTTTATCCGTTCAACCCAAATTGTCTGAATTGATAAAAAGTATGACCGTTTTACTCGTTTTTTCAACTTTTTTTCCTGTTCTCATGTTATTCTGTTTTTTCTTCAATTTAGTTAGTTTTTGTTCTAAATCAATTATTTAAAAGTCTTTTCTAAATTTCAAATTCTTCCAAACTCTCTCTTTATATCATTTTCAAAAACAATAAGACGTCCATTGATAAATGAGCAAATTCAAATTTAAATTATAACTTTACTGTTAAAACAACTTAAAGCTGGCCGCCAAATCGTCCACGACGGATGGTTGGTGTATCAACAAGAGAAAGCCTTCTTTCTCCGCATACACGGAAAAGCGCTCAAGTTCTACTCGAAAGTTGACCAGACAAGGATTTACAGGCTCAAAGTCGTCGCTTTCGATGTCCGATTCAAAGAGGTTATGCGATTCCAGGCTTTCCCTCAAATGCGTGGTTTGTAAAATATGAGTATGAATGAAGTAGTACCCAGAGGTGAAATTAAGTCATATAAGGTTATTACCAAGGAATTAGGTGTAGATACTAATTGATTTTCATTTAGGAAGAGAGTTACTCAAATCTCTCATTGCTAGTCTTACTACATTCAATAATTTTGTGAAAAGGCAAAAAGGGTACACGTTTTCCATGAAGCCTTACGGCCGAAGGATAAACATGCCCACAGAGCGGAACAACAGAGTTATCTTTACAATAACATTCATCTCTGATGCTTTTTCTAGAAATATTCGACGTGCTGTTCATGATGTAGGATTAGAAGATGTGGATGTTTTGAAGAAGTCACCGGCCTCTCTTCAATCATTGTTATGCAGAAATCTTAATCATGATAGAGTTTGTTATAACACTGAAGCCTGTATATTCTGCCCGAGTGCAAAAGCTGGTGTGTGTTGCACATCAGGTGCAGTATACAAGATAACATGCTCATGTGGAATGTTCTATATCGGTCACACAGGCCGTCCAGTCCATACTAGGGCCATAGAACACATTCGTGCAGCTAAGAAACCTAAGGTTCTTAGCTTATTCAGCGAATATTTAGCAAGTTACCTATTGATCTTCTTCGGGAAAAGTCTCTCAAAGCTTTCCGTAAAAAAATGTCTGTAAATAGAATAGTGTTTCGCATTTAATGAAGTATCTAGCCTTCATATGCCATAGCTCTCAATTGTCTTTTTTTTTCTTCAAACGAATTTATTGTCTTTGATGTTTGATTACCAATGCGCATTCTCGGATGCAGATAGAAAAAAAAATCTTAACAATAAGAGCGAAATGGCAGAAGAGCTCTCTCACCTCTTGTTGTGGTTGCCGGCAAGCATCCCGCATCGAAGACTTGGTTATGAACACTCTCTTTAATGAGAGAAGTTCTCGTGTTCTTCGGACAAGATGCGTCCGGAGAAGGGTTTTGATGTCCTTTGCAGTCCTGAGACTGTCATGCTGCACCTTGTGAAGGCGGACATCGTTGTAGCAACCTGTTCATGCTATAGGCCTTGTGAGTGGGTGGTCAAGCCGGCCTAGCATCTCTCACCTCTCTCCTCTCTCTCACCTCTCTCCTTCCTCTCTGATAAGCTCACATTCCGCTCGCTCTGCTAACACTTATAGTTTTTTTGTGTTCTCAGATAGTCTATATATTCTTCTACGGTGGTCTTTCATCTCTGACCCTTCATCATTATCATCATTCCTGGGTTCGTTTCTCGTAATTTTTTGTTTTCATATTCCTTGTTAAATTCCTCATTTCCTTATTTCTTGATTTTGACTCTTTCTGCTGTGCTTAAGATTGTTATTTAAATGATATTTATTCGTTGAAGATGCTTTGATGAAGCGAAACGTTCGGACCCATCTTGTCTCTTCAACAGCGCATTTAAAAAGGCACGACACAGCAAATAAGTGTATTGTCTTCTGGATACTCCTCCAATGCGTTTAACTCAGCACAAACTTTACTTACTTTTACATATTCACAAATGTATCCATAAGAAATGTGACATTGACACTATTAACTTATATAAAATATCAGCAATCGAACGTTTTTCTCGCCATTCTCATCCATGTCGTCTCACTCCGCAAAATAATATTAATAAATCTTCCATATCAACATGTGTTTCTTTTCAATTATCAATATGGAATTCTTCCGATTTTGAAATCGTAAGCGAACCTAATTGCAATTTATTCAAAAGTTGCCTGTAAACATAATTTTACCAAATACATACTTTTGTTAGTGATATTTGAAGGCTCGTTTAATTAATAATAGCGTTATCGCTATTTCCACCTCACAACTAGTTAAGCAGCCTTTTGCTTATATACACCGCAAATAGAAAGATATTCCTTGCATATCCGTAAATTTTATTGTTCATTGTGAACCGAATCTCGAATATACCTTGTCCACGGAATAAAGAATGAAAGAATGACCTTCAAGAAGTAAAAAAATAGTAGAATAAAATTAGAATAAAACTACTTTGTTTTGCTTTTAACTTATTCTACGCAGCTACTGATCTGCCTTCGACAATATAGGTCGAAATAAGTGAATACTTGAAACAACTGGCAGGGTTTTCAGTCCTATTCATACGAAGCGAGGCATACCCAGAAGGGTATGCTGTGGAGGACTTCTTCGGTATACGGTACAACCGTGGTGAGGAATGCCAAAAATGTGTTGTGGTAGTGTTGTGCTCGTGGGAGTTTAGCGAATTAGTCCCTTTCGTTACCTGTTTTCAGTTCTGGAATGACGAATGACTTTGCTCTTCGACAGCCTGTAGAGAACTATACTCTCTTTTTACATACTCTCTTTTTTCTCTCGCTTTCTCTCTTCCTCTCTCTTTTACTCTCTATATCTTTCTCTTCAACTCTGTTTCTCTTTTTTTTAAACCTCTCTATTTTTCTGTCCTGGAATTTCCTTGTCTCATCGATCCAATTAAAATTGGTTTCAGAGAGGTCAAGAAGGCGAGGAGGAAGACGAAGACGAGCCTCAACTTCCTGATTTCCCTAGCTTCTCCAATACAGAGCTCTCGGTAAGTTCTCAATGAATCAGAGACATAACGCACTTATTTGTCTCGTCGCTCTTCCTTTACAAAGCTCGAGAGGATTGAACACTATTGCTATTTGATTCATAAACAGAGAAGAACGTCCAGACAATTGATTGAAGTAATTGGATGCGCAAAGCCATTCTATCGAGAAAACTGGGTATTTTTGACAGAAACAGCCATAGAATACTAAAGAAGTGAACTCTGGAAGTGTAAATTAAACAGTTAACTCTTCTTAGAAAAGAACCTCCAAGAAAAAAGAGCAAGAAAATTTTTTTAATGACAATTTTTACATCGAAGATGATTTTCTGCTAACACCTAGGCGAACCGCTTTTTCATTTCTTACAAGAGAAAATATAGAGCCAATTCAAAAATGTGACATCTTGACTTCTTGAAGGTTCTCACTCGCGAAGATCCAATTTTCGGAGAGCAGTACGAGAACGGATCGATATTTCGCAATGACGTTGATTACCTGGTATTCCGAACCAGAACGGTTGCCATTGAACATTTGGTTGGTTCTCGTTTCGAGTTCACAGATTCAGAAGTGAAAATAATTATAATTTATAATCTACATTTTTCAATGCAAAATGTGGCGATAAGCACATAATTAAGAAACACATTCGCGACAAGAGAAAACCAAAAGATCCAATTATTTTAATGGTAAAATACGATGAAATTGTTTCATCAACATAATTAAGCATTCATTGTAACCTCAATATTTATACAACATGAACATAAACTTGTACTCATGTGTGATGTGGAGGCGTCTGTGGCCGGTTTTCATCGATTGATTTAAAGGGGCGTGTCACATTGAGAGACTTTTTCTCTGACCACAAAGAATCACTCCAGCTGATCTTTATCTTTCTCTCTTTCTCTATTTATCTTTCTTTCTCTCTCTTTTTTCTCTCTCTCTCTTTCTCTCTCTCTCTCTCTTTCTTTATCTCTCTCTCTTTCTCTCTATCTTTCTCTCTCTCTCTTTCTTTATCTCTCTCTCTTTCTCTCTATCTTTCTCTCTCTCTCATTTCTCACCCTCTTTTATCTCTCTCTCTTTCTCTCTCTCTCATCTCTCCTTTTCTTTCTCTCTATTTCTCTATTTCTCTCACAATCATACACTATTTCTTTCTTTTTCTCTCTCTCTCTTTCTCTCTCTCTCTCTCTCTCTCTCTCTCTCTCTCTCTCTCTCTCTCTCTCTCTCTCTCTCTCTCTCTCTCTCTCTTATACTCTGTCAGATATTTTTTCTCTGAATCTCTTGAAAAACATAACCATCCACGATGCTTTTATCTGCGTCTCTCAATATTACAAGTTATTTTCTTTTACGCTCTCTAACGTTTTTCTCTTACAGTGCAGTCTTTCTCAGAAAGACACACTTTTTATACACTCCCTCCGATGTGTATTTTTGAATCTTTTATTAGACAATTTTTTATCACGTGTTTCCAATAATCACTGTTTTCATACACACATAATCTATGGATACGATCTTGGAAGGAAGCCATCTCCTACTCTCGCAACTTGCACTCTTTGCGGTAAAGAATACGTGACGTATTCTTCCGCCTTTGTAGAACAAAGAACACAAAGATTAGCAACATCATTTTATCATCTCAAAGACAAAAAGAAACATGCAATAGAGGAAAATTAACTACATAGCTTAGTATTTTATTACGTAGAGAAAAAAAAAGCAAACCGAGTAATAACAAATCAGAATACGTAATGTATTCTTTCGACTTTGTAGAACAAAAAAAAAACAAAGATTAGCAACAACATTTTATCATCTCAAAGACTAAACGAAACAAACATTAGACGAAAATGAACTAAATAACTCAGTATTTTATTAATTGGAGAAAAAAAAAGCAAAGCGAGTAATAAAAAAATAAATCTAATTTCAACAGTTCATTTAGATAAATCTACATCATCACTTATATCCATAAGGTTAGTGTTGTACGTCCCCCGGACGATAACCCTTTTGTCAAACACGGCGTTCAACTTCTTCTTTTGAAGAAGAGATGTCACCACGTGACTTCTCTCTGTGACTATTCGGTCATAGACGACTGTGACCGGGAAAGGTTTCTCACCTTTCTTCATTTCCCTTACAAACTGTCGCATCTGCTCGAAATGGATCTTCTGCGATGCTTCGGACGTGAGAGGGAAGCCTTTGCACTTTACCACGCTCTTTTCCTGCAAGAAATCAAGACGTGTTTCTCCAATTTGAAATCCTCATGACCCAATGAATGTAAAACTCTCACCATGCCGTCATGCGTGACATATTTGTATGCATAGGCTTTCGGTCCCTGCGACACGAACTCTGTTCCTTTTCCAGGAATTTCGTCCGTCAGGTCCCCGAGAAAGTTCCCCTTCAGCTCCTACAGGGGGTCCACTTCAATGTCTTTGTGAAGGTAGATGACCGAATCCGTGTCTAAAAAAAAAATAGGGTTGAAACAAAAAGAATTGGAATATACAGCAAAGAATAACGAAAAAATTTAAACGAACCACAATACAGCAGTCTGGAGCTTTGCACACGCGAGATGATATTGTAAAGTGTCACTCTCGCGTAAGCCGTCGTGAGCACAGCCGACGCCAGGGAAGTTGTGCTTATCGGCTCGGAGTGGCCAGTCTTCTTCTTGAAGGAGACCCAGAGCTTCTCATCGGTGAGGACAATAATGTCCCCAACTTCGGTCTCGGCCTCGATCAGAAGGCTGTGCAGTCTTTCGGGGGAGATAATCATTTCCTGTTGTTTCCTTCCCGAGCGTTCTCCGAGTTTTCCCCACTGAAAATTCAGAATAATTTGTTTGTAATTATCTAATACACAGAAAGAATCTTACCGACGAATTGAGCATCAGCTTGGCGACTTGTCTTGCTGCGCTGTTTGGCACCATCTTTGTAGGGTCGAGCGTCACTCCTTCTCTTCGCTTGAAGGCCTCAATGTACTCGGCCTGCTTCATGACGTCATCGCCAACGTCTCTAGGCCATCCGCTTGCCTCCTTCAAACAGCTTCATTTTTGAAAAGATCATATGAGAATCAACAACACGCTACTAAACAATAATTAAAATCACTAACCGTTTTGAGCTTCACAAATGTATTCATGTACTCGGAGAGAATGCCGTGACGTACATGCCCGCTTTCAGCATTAATTTCGTATTGGCTCCAGTTCTCATAATGTCTTCCCTGAATTGT
The DNA here is from genome assembly GCA_964056735.1 of Allodiplogaster pararmata. Lineage (NCBI taxonomy): Eukaryota > Metazoa > Nematoda > Chromadorea > Rhabditida > Diplogasteridae > Allodiplogaster > Allodiplogaster pararmata. The sequence continues at coordinate 9,982 of CAXKTG010000187.1, forward strand.
AGTAATGAATGACTGTGATATATGTATATATATGAAAAGGGACTACCTCATAGGCGTTCAGAACTGTATAGCCAGTTCTCAAGGCGAGCTTGATCTCCTCCGTGGCCCATGTTCCTTCGAAAGCTCTCTCCTCATCCGTATGCGAGCATGAAGTTCTCTCTGATGACTTTTTCAAAGCACATTCTTGACATAGTGCGTAGATGCACTTTCCTCCCACTCTCATACATAGAACCGGTAGATGCAGTTTGGATGGTGCCAATACCTGAACAATAGTATTGTAAATAAATAACAGGAAAGCGTTACAAGTTCATCAAGAAAACATACTCTGCACTTGAGGAATCCATTTACGCCCAAATCTTGTGCTTCGTTGATTGGGCACGGGATATCCTCTCCAGAAACGTAGACTCCAACTCCGATGGGATATGGCTTGTACTTGTTGGTGAACGGGTACAGGCTGAAAGTAGATTGTTGAACATAAAAAATACCACGACAAAGAGATAATCAGTAACCTGCAAACATCTTGATAGCGGATGCTCCATCCTTCTTGACATTTTGCGTGTAGTTTGAACGTCTCAGTTCTTCCTCCAAAGAATGCATCGTTGATATCAAGAGGCTCCTCAATTATAAATTTATAAGTAAGTCATTTAAGGATAAAACAAAAAGAAAACTTACTATAATTCGATGCTTCATGAAGATTGTCCTCATCTCCTCGTCCCGACGCAGCATCATGTTGATTTCGCACTCTCGGTAGACCTTCACCTTGTAGTTTGGCTCGAGTACGCTGAGCCTCAACTTGTTGTCACGCCTTATTTCGGCAGCGGTACGGCCTAGTATGACGGCGTCATCCTGGTACGAGCATTTACATGCGTGGTAGTAGCATCCATGTACCTACAAAATATTGTTTTAAAAACCCAAATGTTTCAACATTATCAGCTAACCTCGATAGCGATCGGCTTCTTGCCCTCTCTAGGAATGTAGCCGTCCACGTGGTATCTTGTTCCGGGGACTCTGTGTTCCCCTCCGTGCGTTGCATCCTGAATCCTTTGTCCCTTCGTCTCACGAAGGTATCTGCAATAGTTTAAAATTGAACAAAGCACAAAGAGATTGAAATTTATTTGAGTAAATTACGCCAGAAACTTGAGGGCTAGGATGCTCTGCCTCTTGCATGGAAGTATCGGTGCTTCAATCGCCAGATTTTCCTTTTTCAGAAAATTTCTCCGGAAGATGAGCATCGCTGCACTTGCAGCTGTGACACTCTCATGGAATACGTGAGTGCCCGATATACGGAAGCACTCCGTGTCGAAGGCCGTTGCTCCTCTGCTGAGCAAAGCCACATCAGAGTAGCAGTAGGCCAAAATTTCCTTCCCAAAGTTGAATTCTACTCCGCTTTGAGCCGCATGCCACTCCAAAAACTGTTGTTTTCCCTCTTCCTCCATTTGAGTGGGATTGTAGAAGGTGGAGTCCGGAATGGCTCCAATGTAGCTGTAGTTTTGCGGGCTGTTGAAGAGATGGGGAAAGTAGCCTGAATTGAAAATATTTTACAAGAGATGAGGAAAATAATTTAAATTGAAAATATTTTACATCAACTGTTCTTGAAAGAGAATACAACAAACCTTTCTTTAGTTCCGGTATTCCAAATGCCTTAGGGAACGATGCGAGTGGCATCTGCAGGAAGTTTAGCGTGTCCACAAACCGCACGCTCCTGTTGACCATATGCATGAGCTTTAGTCCCGAGAGTATCATCTTACTCGGGACATCGTCGCTCGACATCATGGTTCTCAGCAGAAATTGGCCATCATACCTCAAGCAATACATGATTGAAGAGGGAGAGAAAACGAAAGAAATATATGAGTGTCAAGAGAGTAAGAAATTTGACTTACCCCTTTAGGTTATGCGCGAGAACCGTTGCGTTACGGTTTTCCTTGAGGTTCAGCCACTGGACGAACTCGCTGACAAGGTCCCTGTTGCATCCATCCAAACCATGCCATACATGGACACGACGCCCTCCGCATTGATTGCACGAGTCTTGAGACTCGTGAGACTCTGGCGTGGTGTGCTGGCAGGCACTACACGAGCGGATGGCAATGATGACGTTCGGCTTGTGAACGTTTTTGCCATTCTCGCTCACAACTGTCGACTGAACAAATGACTCATTGAGAGGTAGTTTTGAGAGAGCTGGTGAGAGAGAGCTAGTTTGAAAAAAAATGTACTACCTCAATATCGAAGGCGATAGTCTTGAGTCGAAATCTGGAGGAGATGGGGCTCGCTGGTGTAACAAAGCATGTGGGGTGGTCTTTAGGCATATCCGTTTTGCATCGAGGGCAAAATGACATGCCACACACGTGAGTTCGTCCTTTTCTTCCTTCGTCAATAACCTTCAATAGTATCGAGTAATGCCTTTTCCATTGTGAACAAATCAAGTAAATTGAATAACCTGATTGCACATCTCACATATTTGGACGCGCTCGCATCGTGGTGCACCTCCTCGGACACCCTGCTCCAAGTGACGTTTGAAACAGTCCTCGTTGTTGAAGACGAATCGACACTGAGCGCATTCTTTATGTAGCTGGCCACTACACTCTTCAATGCGCGGGTGGGTGCATAGAGAGCACCTCATAGGGCAGTTGTAATGGGCATCTCTGCTCTTGTAGAGCGAGTTGCAATTCCCGCAATAGTACCTGGTATCTGAAAGAATTTTCTTTTGAATCTTTGTAATTAAAACATTAAACTGTCAAATAATCAAAGAAATTTTTTCTCTTTTGGGTCTTGATTATTAAAACAGTAAACTGTCAACTAATCAAAGATTTTTTTTTCTCTGAATATTTGTAATTAAAAACATTAAACTGTCAACTAACAAAAGATTTTTTCTCTTTTGGGTCTTTGTTATTAAAACAATAAACTGTCAACTAACCAAAGAATGCAGGGATTTTCTTGATGTGGTCGTAGTGGCTGGTCTTGAGTCGCAGTCCAATGACCTTACCATCTCCAGCGAAAGGGCCTCGGAATAATGGATGCTTGGCTCCATCAAATACTATGAGCTGGTAGCCGGTGAGTCTCTCCTGCATCTCCTTGACATCCTTGAGATCGTACGATTCCTTTGGGGGTAGTCCCAATCGGTTAAGCAGTTCCAGCGCAGCCTTCTGCTGAGGCTTCATGAACCGAGAAATAGCTCTCCATTTGAGGGAGTCTCTTTCTCGATTCAAGTAGGCAATGCCTACGGCGATGGCTTTCGGGAGGCAGTTGTTCCCTTAATCAACATAGTTGGTCAGCATTTCGTTCTCGTACATCTTTTATGAAATGTATAGATGGTATGTCTAACCATTAGTTTAAACAAATTGTAATTTCACCAACACCAACCTATGACTTTGGTGATGTTGTCGTCTCGAGGAGACGCGTTGCTGGTCGGGTCACCCGATCCTGATGGCATATCCACCCAGGAAACACGCATTTCAAGCTGAAATTATACATTTGAGGGGTGAGAAAAGTGAAGCAAGGCTTTGAATGTTTACTAACGTTTCCGAGAACCAAAGGGGTGATGATGCCGGTACTCGTCTCGGCGGTTGTCATCTCGCGCCGAAGCGTAGAGGTACTGAACCTCGGATAAGGGATGGCCCTCATCCCAAAGTTCTTTGTGCTTCCGTCCTGTGTGACTCCCACGGACACGTACAAATTGCCCCCTGCCGGTTTCGATGTTTCTACGAGGTCATGGACTACCTGTAAAAGAAGCATTTTCTATGTTGATATCGAGTATGCAACGATATAATAATAACTCAATAAATCATGTTATTAACCTTGTCGAAGAGGTCCTCAATGGAGGACGTGTCATTGGCCAACTCATTCAGCCTGAAAGTCAAGTTCTTTTGAACTACTCCAAATTTTTTAGAGTAGCTGTTGTCTTCCGCGGTGAGGTTGTAAAAGTCCCTCACATCATGCTGGACGTCGTTCACAATGAGACAGTCCTTTAAAACGCATTCTTTAGTACAATTATCAAGTGATATTTTCTCAAGATTTACCTTTTCAATCTGATCCTCGTCTGAGTCATCTTCGTCGGAGGATGAGGGCTCTGAACTCTGCATTTCAACATCCAACGATGTAGACGGTCCGCCTCCATAATGCATTCTGTCCTGCTCCATCATCTCGATGTCCTCATAAGGGCAAGGCATCTGCTCCTGGAAACTTTCGGGTAAAATGTTTATTTTTTCAGAATGATAAAATGTAAAATTCCTCACATTGCTCAAGACACATCGAGAAAATTCTTTAATATACATTCTTTTGAACAATTATTTACTGTTTTTGGTGTTATATGAAGATATACCTTTTCAGTCTGCTCTTTGTCAGAGTCATCTTCGTCGGAGGTAGAGGACTCCAAACTCTGCATCTCAACATCCGAGGATGTTGAGGGTCCGCCTCCATACTGTATTCTATCCTGTTCCAGCATTTCGAGGTACTCCTCATAAGTGCACGGCATCTGCTAAAATAAACGTTGTGTGTAAAATGATTGTTTTCTTATCAAAATAATAAAGTATAACCATGCTAAAATAAACGTTGTGTTTAAAATGATTGTTTATTATCAAAATAATGAGGTATAACCATTTCAGAATTCTGATAAGCCTCCATGGCCGAGGCTCGATCTGACGTAAGTTACATATCTGGAATTTTTAGACAAATTTATAACACAATAATTCAGTTGACAGATTGGTTCTTATCCGGAGAAAATACAAGAAGACCCGTAGCCGAAAAGAAGATTCGTGCTGACGGACAAGGATACGAGAAGGTTGGTAATATTGAACCTAGGTCTAAAGAACAAATACTAATGACTTTTTTTTTTGTTGCAAGGTTAACGAATCTAAAGAAAGTATCGAGAAGGTGAAGCCGATTCAATACGTCTCCAACATTGAGAAAGGGAACAAAGTCGTCTTCAATTTTCACACCTTCAAGTGTAAGTTGACGTCAATCAATTATCAAAACAATCACTCTCCCCACCTCCTCCCGCATCTTCCGGATCTCTCTTTCTTTCTCTCTCTCTCTCTCTCTTTTACACACTATTTCTTTCTCTTACTCTCTCTTTGTTCCATGATCTCAAGCTTCGCTAAAGGAATGTCTGGAGATTGCATAAGCTGATAACAATAATCATCGGCCTTCTTCTTCTTAGCGTTGTCCCGCGCCGGCCGAGGTCGGAGTAGGGTCCGCTGTACGGCTTCTAGCTCTCCAGAAACATCTGTCCGTTGCGTCTTCCGAGTGGAGTCTTGCAAGGCGCAGGTCTTGGTTGAGCGTATCCATATATCTTGTCTTCGGTTTGCATCGAGGGCGTTTGCCTGGTGCTTCCATGTCAAGGGCGTGTCTTGCGATGTTGGTCGCGTCTCTTCGCATCACGTGTCCATACCATCTAACTCTCCCTTCTCGCATCTTGTCTTGTATTGGGGCAACGCCGAGTCTCCCTCTCACAATCGTGTTACGCACACAATCTAGGCGAGTCAGTCCTAGTGTCCAGCGTAACATTTTCATCTCATTCGTGTGGATAATGTTCTCGGTTATACGCTTTGTAGGCCAGGTCTCCGTCGAATAGAGAAGCACAGGACGGATTGCTGTTTTATACATCTTTCCGCGTATGCCAGCTGTGATATTCCTATCACAGAGGACACCTGCAGCTTCTCTCCATTTCATCCAAGCTGCATTTACTCTTTGGCGTGCCGCTGCATTTGTTGACGTGTCTGAGGAGATGACAGAACCAAGGTACTTGAATTCGGAGGTCTTCGGGAGCGGTTCACCGCTGATGTGAACAGTTCCCGTCGTTTGCACTCCGATTTCCTGGTACTCGGTCTTCTTGATGTTGAGGCGTAAGCCATGCCTACTAAGAGCGTCATTCCATTCTTGGGTGCGTTTCTCGATTTCGGCACGTGTAGGAGCAGCAAGGAGAATGTCGTCGGCGTATGCGATGGTTGACGGAGCCGGAGTCAGTAGAGGACGCGTGACGGTATCCATAACCAAAATGAAGAGAAGGGGAGACAAAGCACTCCCTTGGTGCACTCCAACGTTTACTGCGAATGGCTCTGTGATGCCGACCGGAGTTCTGACAGTACTCTTTGAATCATCGTACATCGCCATTGTCCATCGAATGTACTCTTCAGGAACCTGATGATCGCGCAATGCATATGAAATAAGATCATGGGGGACTCTGTCGAACGCCTTTTCCAAATCGAGGTAGGTCAGATGGAGAGGTGATCTTTTCTCTGCGTGCTTCTCGACGAGTAAACGGAGTGCAAATATTGCATCTGTTGTGCCTCTTCCGTTCACAAACCCGCATTGCTGAGCTGGAATATCGACGATATCTCGTATGCGTGAATCCAGTATCCTCTCAAATATCTTCATAGTGTGGTTGAGAAGGCGTATTGGACGGTAGTTGCTGCACACTCTGGCATCGCCTTTTCCTTTGAAGACTGGAACGGTCGTGGAGTAGCGCCAGATATGTGGAATTTGGCCTTGCTTTACGATGGTGTTGAACAGGTGCACGAGATGTGCTAGTCCAACATCACCCGCAAGTTTCCAGGCTTCGGTGGCTATGTCGTCCGGTCCAGCCGCTTTCCCAGTCTTCATCTTAGAGAGTGCCTTCTTCACTTCCTCGGCCTTGATGGTTGGCACGGGTCCTTGTATGGCGTGGGAAGTAGGGATGGGAGGGTGCTCAAACTCTTGGCCGCTCATTTCTTCGAAATGTTCGCGCCACCTGTTTCTGACTTTT
>CAXKTG010000189.1:0-50562 GCA_964056735.1 Allodiplogaster pararmata
AAAAATGTCTGACAGAGTATAGAGAGAGAGAGAGAGAGAGAGAGAGAGAGAGAGAGAGAGAGAGAGAGAGAGAGAGAGAGAAATAGTGTATAATTGTGAGAGAAAGAGAGAGAGAAAGAGAGAGGGAAAGAGAGGGAGAAAGAGAAAGAAAGAGAGAGAAAGAGAGAGTATAAAGAGAGAGAGAAAGAGAGAGATAAAAAAGAGAGAGAGGGAGATAAAAGAGGGAGAGAAAAGAGAGAGAAAGAAAGAAAGAGAGAAAGAAAGAGAGAGAGATAGAGAAAAAAAGAGAGAAAAAGAAAGAGAGAGAAAATAGAGAGAAAGAAAGAGAGAAAGAGAGAGAAGAGAGAGGGAAAGAGAGAGAAGATAGAGAGAGAGAAAGAGAGAGAGAGAGAGAAAAAAGAGAGAAGAGAGAGAGAAAAAAAAGAGAGAGAAAGAAAGAGAGAGAAAAAATAGAGAGAAAGAAAGATAAATAGAGAAAGAGAGAGAGATAAAGATCAGCTGGAGTGATTCTTTGCGGTCAGAGAAAAAGTCTCTCGATTTAACACACTATTATTTTAGGTTACAGGAGCATCCACATCACACAATCTTCCATTTTTCAGTTTTTATCCATGATTTTTTTTAGTTGATTTTTTTTTTTGTTTACCGAACTTCAGTCATAAAAATTTTGTTTCAAGTCATGGTTCGAACTGTTGGACATCGAAATACAAGTAAAAGAATGCAAGAAGCTGTTGTTGCTGGGGCGAAACAGGGCCGGTCACAGAGCGAGCTCGCTCAGCAGTTCGGGGTAACTCAGAGCGCTATCTCCCATATCCTCCGGCGTTTTCGAACCCAGGTAAACGAATTTTCTACAACTGAATAACTTTGGAACACAAAAAAATTGCAGGGACGAGTCATCGTGAAGACAAGTTCGGGGAGACCCCGCGTAACTTCGAGGTACATGGACCGAAGCATCCTGCGCGCATCTCGCGAAGACCCGAAACGCACTGCTACAGACATTCAAGCTATCATATCAACGCCCGCGACTCCTGCTCCTTCAATAACTACCATCAAACGCCGTTTGCAAGCCGCTGGACTGAATGGAAGGCGGCCTGCAAAGAAGCCTTTCATCAGCGAAAAAAATCGTAAAGTTCGAGTTCAGTGGGCTAAGGATCACCTCAGTTGGACACGCCGTGAGTGGTCTCAGATTGTTTGGAGCGATGAATCCAAGTTTAATATGTTCTGCAGTGACGGTCTGAGGTGGGTAAGACGTCCAGCGGGCAAGCGTTTCCTGCCGCAATACCAGTCGCTCACAGTCAAACATGGCGGTGGTTCTGTGATGGTCTGGGGCTGTTTTTCCGCCAGCGGCATGGGTCCAATTAGACGTATTGTCGGAAATCTCGATCGTTACGGCTATGAGAACATAATGGAAAGCACTATGCGCCCTTGGGCCCTCTCCAAATTCGGCCGTGGGTTCACCTTTCAACAAGATAACGACCCGAAACATCGATCTCAGCACGTTCAGAACTGGTTTCGCCGTCGGCATGTGGATTTTTTGGACTGGCCGAGCCAGTCTCCCGATTTGAACATCATCGAAAATTTATGGGAACATTTGCAACGAAAATTGACGGGAAGAACATGCAGAAATGCTGATGAAAAGTTTAAGCAGCTAGAGGAGGAATGGAAGGCGATTTCGGAGGCAACCATTGAATCTTTGATTGATTCTATGCCTCGTAGATGTCAGGCAGTCATTGACTCGAAAGGATATGCCACCAAATACTAGAATATTTGTTTTATTACTTCGAAAAAACTGAACATCTCTATAAGCACTTTTTACTATTTCCATTTTTTTACGAATAAACCTAATAAAGCATTTTCCAAACTTGTTCTATTACTCGAAACATGTGAATTTGGCTTGTAAAAAATATCTGAAAATTTGATCTTCATTCGTTTTTTTTTTTGAAAAAAGTTATGTTCAATAATTCAATATATTATAACATTTTGGGCGGTACTGTACCACGGAATTCCCTAATTATCGTCCAAGACCACCAAGGATACCAATAAGATTCCAAAAAGAATTGGACGAAAGGGACCAAAAAGAAGTGCAAAATTTTTGCAGTAACAGGAAAATGCTGGCGGAACTCAAAAAAGCCGGTAGACTCTACGAGCTGACAGAGGAAGAGCAGGAATTCTTCCGGATTACGGAAAAGGCGACGAACAACCGGAGCGCGAGACTTCTGAGAACAGTGATCGAGGCATATAACCCGAAGATCGTGATGGCAACGGTAGCATCGTTTCTAAACGCCACGAATAACAAAGGGGTTTTGAGGCCGCTGTTCTCCCAAGACAAGCAAAACATCATGGTTATTGCGGACGAGGCATCCACAATCCCTGAACCAGTTCTGATAACCGTCTTGGGACGCCTCCCAAACGCCCGAATCAGAGCAGTCGGAGACACCAAACAGCTCGCCCCCTTCTGCCGACTCCCAAAGGACAGCTTAGGGGCGCTGACGGCTGCGCAAGGGCTATTAGACACACTAGCAAGGAGCAAGAACGTGCCAAAAACGGCCCTCACGCACACATTTCGAACCCATCCGGAACTAAACAGGCTTCCATCTCAACTATTTTACGGGGGAAACCTCAAGAACGGATGTACGGAGGAGGAGCGGAATCTGGTGACGAGTAGAATAAAGCTACCAAACCCGAAAATACCATTCGTGTTTGTGGCCCTAGACGGGGGAAACTCAGTGAAGGCACCATCAAAGAGCTACATGAACTCACATGAGGCAGAAGTAGCGATTCGACTAGCGAAAATGCTGGAGAAGGCAGGTTTCACTCAAGAAGAAGTGTTTGTGACCACATTCTACAAAGAACAACAAAGGGAGGTCGCGGAAAGGAACAAGGAAATCGAGGTCGTCACGGCGGATTCGGCGCAGGGAAGGGAATGTGAGGTATCAATAGTCCTCACAACAAGAAGTGATCCTCACTCGAAGGGTCATCTCACCGAGCCGAGAAGGATGAATGTCGCCCTGACGAGGGCGCGCAATGGAGTGTTCGTAATCGGATACACGCAAGTCCTCGAGAAGTTGGAGAACTGGAGGGAAGCGATCCAATTCGCCAAGGCTTTCCAATTGATCGTGGAAGAAAAGCACCTGGACTCCCTTGAACTACGCGACTACAAGGAAGAGTTTCCGGCGCTGGAAAGGAAACGAAATTGAAAGATTGACTCCGTCTACGAGGAATCGCCACAAAAAAAAATCATTGAAAAAAAAAAAAAAATAAGGAGGAGCGGAATCGAGAGAACAGCGAAACGAGGACGGCGAGGCCGTGAAAAGAAGATCAGCACAGGTTAACTTTTGAGAAAAAGTTGCACAAGTTAATTTCGTCTTCCCATATGAACATTTTTGATTGCAGGATGAAGGATGCGGCATGTACGAGAAGCTCGAAATTTAAAGACGAGAAGCTCGAGACCTAAGAACAAGTCCAAAGGAGATCTAAGCGGTAAATGAGGTCAAAAAAAAAAAAGGGTTTTCCACCACTTTGCTCATTTCAATCCAAATTCGACAGTAACACGTTTGATTGCAGGATGAAGGATGCGGCATGTACGAGAAGCTCGAAATTCAAAGACGAGAAGCTCGAGACCTAAGAACAAGTCCAAAGGAGATCTAAGCGGTAAATGAGGTCAAAAAAAAAAGGGGTTTTCCACCACTTTGCTCATTTCAGTCCAAATTCGACAGTAACACGTTTGATTGCAGGAGAAGAGGCAAGCGCACATATCATCAATGACTACTGAATGCTTTTAAGAAAGAGAAACAAAAGGAATCGACGGTATATAAGGTAAACCATTAAGAAACCTTCAGGTTAGCAAGGTAGGTTTAATATTTTGTCTACTTAATTCCTTCACACAAATTAGCAACAATTTTGTTTTTTTTGCAGAAATAACCACCGGATCAGGACGCGTCATATAAAAGTCCGGGGCGGACTTTTCCCCAGGGAAGGAGGTGTTACGCCTGAGGCCTCTTCCTATATGACGCCTACACTATATGAGATGCCACGCCCCATTATGCCGCCTCCTCTTCCTATATGACGCCTAAACTATATGAGATGCCACGCCCCATTATGCCGCCTATAAAAGCTATCGAAAGAGAGGAACAAGAGATCTCGGCTCCCGATCTCTCGCCCTATTCATCTCCCCCTATAATCCCCTTTTGTGATTCCTATATTAAACCATGCAATAAACTAATCATTGAATACCTTGTTCGTGTCTGGGGCACATCACATTGGGGCCGAAACGCACACTTCCCTCACTACTAGTATAGTAAGGCAAGGGTTCGGATGCGCTGATGTTGATTATATTTTGCCACATCTCGTATATTGTTGAATTCATGCTTTTCAACTTTTTTTTGAAAATCATTCATCACGCTCACGCACTCCCCTTTCTATTTTTACATTAAATGTATTTTTACATCGAAAAAATAGTTTTACATTAAAAAACGCTTAGGCTTAGGCAAAAGATTACGCTAACGAGGCCGTACGGCCTAGGCTAAGGAGACCGTATCATAAAGAAGCATTAATTAGAAAAAAGATAATTTAAAAATAAAGACGAAAAAGATTAACAATAAAGATAATTTTTAAAAAGATATACAAATTAAAAGGAATACAAAAAAGAGCCGATTATGCCGATTCAAAAAATTACGTCGGACTGCAAAATTTACAAGTTTGAAAATGAGGAAACAAAATGAGGAAACGGTACGAAGTGTATTAACGTGGGTACAAAGTGTCGCGGTACGAAGTTTTGAGTACAAAAAGTCGCGGGTACGAAGTGTCGATGGTACGAAGTTTCGCGATACGAAATGTCTCTGTACGAAATAACGCGAGTACGAAGTGTCGAAAATACGAAGTGTCGATGATCCGTTTTTGCTTGTTGAATTTCTGATGAGTATTAAGAAGTATCAAATTAAGTCACGTTATTAGTGTTGAATAATGAGCTCTTCATATCAGAAAAAACCTCTGCAGTCATGGGAATCTGCTGTTACGAAACCGGAATACCCATTGATCCAGCAGCTAGTTTGGAAATACTTGGTTCTCTCTGCGAGTTCCACTGATTATGAGAGATGTTTTGGCGTAGCCCAGAGTATGAAACTGGAGTCAAATAGACTTTTACTCACTGATCACCGAAAAGTCTGTCTGACTTCAACTCTTCCGAGCTGCTGTTTCTCTATCAGTATATCGCCCTTATGGCTCATAAGTTATGGGCCAAGGTAGATGACAAAAAAAACAATTGGTGTTTGAATACGGGCCTTAGGGGCGAAAGAAGCGGAGCGGTCGTTTGCGGTAGCACGCGAGAGGTGTTCCAGGAAGGGAGGATATTAAGTCTACGTTTTGTTGTGCCTAAGGAAGGTGTGTTTAGATTGAGTGTAATGTGAACAGCGCGTGTGTAAATGTTAATGGTTTGCATTAACGATTGTGTGCGCATTTGTTTATTGAGAGTCTTACTCTCAGGAGAGTGTGATTTTTGTGTTGTAGAGTTCGTAATAATGATCAGCGCCATTAGATCGCAATGTATGCAAGAAAGGTCGTTCCGATGACTCAGTTTTTTTTCTCGGGAATATGAGTTGTCTAGAATTTCGAAGAGAGACCGAGGCGTCATAGTATGTGTGGGAGCCATAGAATTTGGCGCTTTAATTGAGGAACAACCACATAGATCAAGTGAGTTCTACATTTTCTATTGTCTCTTTTCTCTATCTCTGTATTCATCTTCGAATTTATTCAGAAAAGCATTATCATTTTATGATTCCAGAAAACTCTCCTGAAGCTGATTGACTACTTGCTTATTCTCGCTTTGTACCTTCTGCAGACTCCGTGTGATGCGGAGACGGTGGTGGAGAAAGACTTCGTTTTCGATGTTCGTCCCCCTTTCTCTTTCTCTCTCTCTTTCTCTTCACAAATTCATCTCTCTTTATTACTCTCTTTCTCTTCACAAATTCGTCTCCCACTCTCTCTTTCTCTCCATCTCTCTCTCTTCCTTTTTTTCCTGATCGCTAACTATCTCTTTCCATCTCTCTCCGCCTCTCTATCTATTTCTATGATTTTTTTTTTAAATTCCGTCTTCACGATTTTCTTTTTTTTTCTTCAAATAAACTTACCGTCAAGAACCACGTATAAAAAGGTCTATTTTTGTTAGAAATCTTGATAAGCAAATTGGTTTTATGTGATCAGAAATTTTATGATTCATTTCATAGGATTTGCTGAAATTCCATTTATCGGGCGGTTGTTGTTGTTGTTGTCTTGCCCAACGGGTAGATCTTCCTTCGCGAGACACTGGAGGAAGTCGTTGAAGCTCTCGACCCTCCAGCGTTATAAGCCCACACTCTCTTTCCTCTCTCTCTTATTTTTTTTTTACTCTCCTTTTTTTTTCTTCTCTTCTCTCTTACACTTTTTTTTTTGGAGAGATTTAATTGAACAAGAAATCAACAACCGGGCGGTGCCGTTCGACTGAAGGGGAAGAAGAGTCATCAACTAAATTTTTTTCGAAATTGGAGTCAAGGCCCGAGTTTTACATCCAAAATTTCGTTACCTTACGAATATTTAGTTGTTTTTTTTTTACAAATCAACCAACGTCTGTGATATTTTTCACTGGTTCAAAAAAACTTCTGAGAGACTGTTTTTGGACACAAGGACAAATTTTACAAGTTTGGTGAGGTTCATTTGTCAACCTTATTCAGAGGCCACTGATGCAAGCATTGTTTTGGCTGCTGACGACAAGTTCCTTCGAGCCTGTGGCACGCAACAATATAGCTCTCCGCAACCGTGTTGTTAATGTGAGTTATTGTTCAATGTTGTTCTACAATGATATTATTCAGTAGTTATACATCAATTGTCAATCTTGAGTATTTGTTTTCGACAAGTTAAAATATCATGTTCATTTTGTAACAAACTTATGTCTTCAAATATCGCCTATACTTTCAAAAGCAGACACAAAAACATGAAAATGTTGAGGCAATATGTTTGCTTTTTGCAAAGTTATGTTCGAAAATGTGCTTTGGATGGACTTTGTCACGGTAATGAATATCTTTCCGCTTGTTCATTCATTCTTGTGTTTATAGCTGTTCATCACGCTATTCGAGGACGTGGTCTCGTCTAATGAGCGCGGTCTCGAAGAAAGAGAAGAAAGATTCAATTATCTGATGGAGTTGCAGTCACTCGCCATAAACAATCCCAATGATACCATCGTCACCCTCATAGCGTGGACCATCGACTTTATCGTACGTTTTCTAAACATAATATTATTCTTTTTCTCATGGGTCATACTTGAAATTACAAATATTCATGGTTTTATCATCGAAATAAACTTTTTCCAGATTTCTGCAAGTGAAACGTTGATGAACATGTGTTTAAAATAGGCTTTTTTTATGTTTATCATGGGAATCAAAGTGTAGTGAAGTCGTGATAGTCAGGAAGGCTGGGAGTATGAAAGCTATATTTAAGTATTTCATGATAGTATTGAAAGAATATAGAGTATTCTTGAAAGTCTTTTGCATAGAGTAGTAATGATGAATCACATGGAGTATTGAGTATTTATGAATAAGTATAGAGTGTTCGTCATAGTCATGATGGTATTTTTTAATATTGAGGGTCGTGTTGAGGTATGTAGATAGAAGTCAAGATGGAGTATAGAGTAGTCATGAAGGGTCGTGTTGAGGTATGTAGATAGAAGTCAAGATGGAGTATAGAGTAGTCATGAAGTATATACTAGTCATGAGGTATGTAGATAGAAGTCAAGATGGAGTATAGAGTAGTCATGAAGGGTCGTGTTGAGGTATGTAGATAGAAGTCAAGATGGAGTATAGAGTAGTCATGAAGGGTCGTGTTGAGGTATGTAGATAGAAGTCAAGATGGAGTATAGAGTAGTCATGAAGGGTCGTGTTGAGGTATGTAGATAGAAGTCAAGATGGAGTATAGAGTAGTCATGAAGGGTCGTGTTGAGGTATGTAGATAGAAGTCAAGATGGAGTATAGAGTAGTCATGAAGGGTCGTGTTGAGGTATGTAGATAGAAGTCAAGATGGAGTATAGAGTAGTCATGAAGGGTCGTGTTGAGGTATGTAGATAGAAGTCAAGATGGAGTATAGAGTAGTCATGAAGGGTCGTGTTGAGGTATGTAGATAGAAGTCAAGATGGAGTATAGAGTAGTCATGAAGGGTCGTGTTGAGGTATGTAGATAGAAGTCAAGATGGAGTATAGAGTAGTCATGAAGGGTCGTGTTGAGGTATGTAGATAGAAGTCAAGATGGAGTATAGAGTAGTCATGAAGGGTCGTGTTGAGGTATGTAGATAGAAGTCAAGATGGAGTATAGAGTAGTCATGAAGGGTCGTGTTGAGGTATGTAGATAGAAGTCAAGATGGAGTATAGAGTAGTCATGAAGGGTCGTGTTGAGGTATGTAGATAGAAGTCAAGATGGAGTATAGAGTAGTCATGAAGGGTCGTGTTGAGGTATGTAGATAGAAGTCAAGATGGAGTATAGAGTAGTCATGAAGTATATACTAGTCATGAATAAGAATAGAGAATCATGATAGAGTTTAGAGCAGTCTTGATGATTATTCTTGCAGGTAATATCTTCTGGGGACATGTGGGAAAAAAAATAGTTCCTTGTTCGATCTTTCACCGCACTTCTGCAGTTCTTGGATATGAGCGAAGTTCTTGCGGCTTCTCTCGCGTCCTACTCAAGGTCTGTGCAGTACCTCAAGTTCAAAGGACCTTCATAAGGACGCTTTGGTAGCTGAGAGGGAAAGTTGGAAAAAATGACTTGGTGTGCCAAGCTCGGACAGGTTTGGTCTCCGTCCAACCCATAACTTTTGTAAGAGTTATAGCCATCATAGTCATAGCCAACTTTTTTCAGGTAAATGCGAGCAATGTCAAGAAAAAATTTGATGAAAAAAGATGGACATTCGGAAGGGGAAACCATTTAATAGAGCAACAGTGTTTATATTAATGAAAGATTCACCGAAGCTTTGTAATCGAGAGTTTCCGAGTTACCGATCGAGAAGTAAGGGCTCATAAACTGCGTTTTGATAGGACCAATGTGGCTGTAGAACACAGGAGCTGGGATTAGCTAAGTTTTGTTTATAGTATATTTGATGTGATCAGTTACAGTTTTTCTGAGATGGTCAAGTTACAGTATATTCGAGATGATCGCTACAGTATATAACGGGATATACGATAAAGTTTAAGTTAAGGATGATTTCAGGAGAAGCTCCGGTCGCTTCCCTCTGAATGTTTTGTTCTCAAGACGAGTCAACTCAGAAATTTTTCTTCGGATAATGGTAAGTTAGTAGGGATTAATTCGCTACTTGAATAAATCTATTCAAGTAGTGAACATTTGTTTTCGGTTTTCAGTCCTCGGTAGTCTGTTTTCACTTGTTCAGCCTTTTGAAGGTTTAAAGCGACTCGAAACGAGATGTTGCAGACTCGAAACGAGATGTTGCAGATTCTGAAAGTATGCAAAAAGCTCATAGAAGCAGACACAGAACTGCAACAAGTCTGGTCAAGTGCAAGAGATTACTTCAATGCTTTTCAATTGAATGAAGACTTGGAGATTGGTTGGTCACACTTTATAATAGTTCCCGAGATCAGTTTTTCTCCACCGTTTCTTCTCGATTTCTTGCAGGGTACGCGCTTATCTGAGATATTTCTAGTGCGTCCGAAATTACAGAAGCCTGCAAAAAGCGGAAATATACCACCCATCGGGATGATGATATAGTTTTACTGATATGGTTAAAAGTATTCAAGAATCGAACGAACGTTTATAAAAAATGAAAAACCGCATAAAATAATTTGAGAGATGGAACAGATACTTCCTGGAACTTAAAACAGAAGCCGGCCAACACAGTGCCGGACGTGCCCATTTAACTTGCTCTCCGTGTTTTCGAAGACGGTGAAAATTGTGGACGGAGGTTTTTTCCCTTATTCGCGAATGGAGCTAGCAGGCGCGAATGTGGAAAAGAACAAGTTCAAATGGAAGCCAACCCAGCGGGGGTTATAGCTACAATGTCAAATTGATCCGGGAACAGGCGTAGTATGCCTTCAGAATGAAGAATGCAGAAGGCGTTATTGTTGTATGTACTTGAATGATATACTCGTATGAAGAACAAGGAATGAATGCGACAAGGCAGGAGAGGTGAGAGGAGACCTGGTTCTAGCAGGCGCAAACGTGAATAGCAAGTCCAAATGGAAGCCCAACACACCGCGGGTTATGGCTAGGTTATAAAATTGATCTGGGAAGAGGCGTAGTATGCCTTCAGAATGAGTAATGCAGAAGGTATTGTTGTTGTATGTACTTGAATGATGGACTCGTATAAAGAAATGGGAATGAATGCGACAAGGCAAGAGAGGTTAGAGAAGACCTGGTTCTAGCAGACGCAAACGTGAAGAGCAAGTTCAAATGGAAGCGCAACCGAGCGGTGGTTATGGCTACGGTATCAAATTGATCTAGGAAGAGGCGTAGTGTGCCTTCAGAATGAAGAATGCGGAAGGCATTATTGTTGTATGTACTTGAATGATTGACTCGTATGAAGAACTGGGAATGAATGCCATAGGACAGGTGAGGTATTGAGAGAGGACCTGGAGCTAACAGGCGCAAACGTGGAAGAGAACAAAGCAGAACCCAGCGGGGGTAAAATTGATATCTGAAGAGGCATAGTTATTCCGTTGGAAACAGTGTACCTTATCTGAAAATGCTGCAGAGACCCGCCTCGAACGGTATAATTATCGTTCAATAGAGTATAATAGCGTATTTTGGATGAAGATAGTCACGCCAAACTGTGTGCGCTAGGAGATACACAGACACGGAATGAGGGAGTTGGACATGAGCATTCTGGTCGGAAGGAGAATTCTGAAGGCATTATAGCGGTTGAAGAACATTGTGGTAAATGTGTGCACGACGATAAAAGAAAGGGGGGAAGTATTTGGCACAATTCATGCCATGTTGGGCTAGGCGCGGAAGCATGTTTACGGAAGAGAAATGTGGGAGCGGTAATAGCCGAATCTAGAAGAACAGGACATGACAGGATTAATACCTAATTGGGAGATCAAGAAAGAAGTGAGATAAAGTATTGGATAGAGAGGTTCGAGTAAAACCTACGAGAAGCTTGGTGCAGAGAGTGGTTGGGGGACATGAAGATTGAGTGCGATGAATCAAAACGGTTTGGTTCACGGGTAAAGTGGTAGAGAAAGAGTTCGAGGGATGCCCGGTGAGTTACTGTCAGACAATCAAGCGGTGGTTGCTATAATTTAGAAAGGAAGTAGGAAGGCGGACTTGCATGAGATTGCTATTGAAAATCAAAGATAGAAAATGAACGCGATTTGCCTTACTACTTTGGTTTACAAGAGAGACGTACACGGAAACAGATTTACAAAGTCGAGTTGTAGACTATGATGACTGGGGGATTCGGGAGAGAATAATCAGTTTTTGCGTAGAAAAATGGCGAGAGCCAGCGGCAGACATGTTTGCACACGAAAGAAATTCCAAGTGTAAAAAAGTTTTCTCCAGGAAGGAGGTCCCAGGAACAGACGGAGTCCACGCATTCGTCCAACAGGAAGGAAAGAAGTCAGGACTTCTTCTAGGATTGGGTCCGCCGACGTCATTAAATCGTGAGAAGTTTACGTATGGCAAGTGAGTGTGAATCTAATGTGATTGTTGGGCTACATCTGTGGCAAGGCAGTGCGTGGTACAGTAGGTTGAGAAGAGGTGAAACATTGGGACCCTACGTGCTATACTTACTTCGTCACGGTAAGGGAGCAAGTACATATAATGCCAGGAACTAATACTGTGAGACCGTTCAATGGGGTAAGAGCGACATCGAAGTGCGTATTCTGTCTGTGTGATTCATAAAAGACTTTTAAAGCACGGCCTCTACCTTGGTCTATGGTCATGGTTTATTCACTGCAGTAACGGTTGAACATCTCTAAGGCGGATGTATTCAAACAGAGGTTATATAAGACAACGGATGGCGTTTACGACAGTAGGAGTCAATATAATACAATTTTTGAGATGTTCCATTCAAGCTTTTGTGCTCGGAAATACCTTCATCGAGCATTCTTCTACAAGTAACTGTTCATGATTTAACGAATGTTTATGATTTTGTTTATAATGTTTATGATTTCACGATAATGTTTATGATTTCACGAAAAATTGTCTTATTATACGTCTGATTTCACGAAAAATCACTCAACTTTGAGCAATATAATTATGATTTCAATTAATGTTTTCTGAATGATAAAAAATATAACATATGTGAAAAGCATCATGAAGACTATTCGAAAATTTCAAAAAAGTTAAACGGCTAAAACTAGACAATCTTCAACTTTTTCAATTTTTTGTTGTTGGTTTTTTAGACTTTCAATGTCGAAATTTTTTTCGACTTTAAATCGAGAAAAGTGTCGAAAAATTCTTCGATTGTTTCTCTTGCCCACCGATGCTCGTGATACATGTCGTGATAATCAAATTTTGTTGAATAAATTAAAAACAAGTATTTTATTGAAAATGTTCATCTTAATATCTCATCTACCAATTCCATCAAATTCAACATTCAAATTGCATAACTGCTTCAACAACAACAAAAAAAAGAGAGTAAAAAAAATAAAAATAATAATAAAAAAAATAAGAGCGAGAGGAAAGAGAGTGTGGGCTTATAACGCTGGAGGGTCGAGAGCTTCAACGACTTCCTCCAGTGTCTCGCGAAGGAGGATCTACCCGTTGGGCAAGACAACAACAACAACAGCGAAATTAGGCTCTTACCAAAGCACGCCAAACACGCCAGTTCATTACTAAAGCACGCCACTGCGCGGGAAAATTCTTAACTTTGTCCCATGCGCTTTAATTAGTTTTTTTTCTTCAAGTTTTTCATGTTTTTTTTCTGCTTTGGCGGCGAAACTGTAATATAGTGGTCCCGTCGAATTCGCATTTTTTACATCAAACTTTTTCTAGGGTTACTTTACGAGCTAAAAACAATTCTGAGAAGTGCGAAGCTGGATCTGATGTGTTCGAATATGTAAAAAAATCAGTTGAACCTGGAAAAAAGAAGAGCTGCTCTCGAACCTGGAAATTTTTTAAATATGGTTTGCAATACCTAATAAGATGTGATTCATCATTAAATCACTGTATAAACATAATTTCACAAAAAAAAACTTCATTAGAACATGTAAGTTTATAATAGAATGATAACAATTATAAGCATCTGACCTAGCGAATAAACGTTGTCTGACTCAGCTGCCTGCGCTCTACCGTACCTCTTAAAAATGCCGTATCTCTAAAAAACGTCTCCACTATTTTTGACAAATTTAGTCATTGAATTGACAAAAAAAATAATAATATGAGAAATTTTCTTATGCAGTTTCGTTAGCCTAAGCCGTACGGCCTCGTCAGTGTAACCTTTGCCTAAGCCTAAGCGGAAAAAACAGTGAATAATAGCTGAATACAGATGATTTTTTTATATACTCAAACACTTCAGATCCAGCTTCGCACTTTTCAGAATCTTTTTTTAGCTCGTAAGTCCCTAGAAAAAATTCTCTGCCAAAAAAGGGGATTCGACGGGAACACTATATTACAGCATCGCCGGCTTAGGCAAAAGTTTACGCTAACGAGGCCGTTCGGCTTATCTTCACAAAAAGATAAAGTCATAGTAATTCATCCACCTTCGTTTGGAAAAATTGAAGTCAAGATTAGAATGAAAGCGCTGACTCATGACTCAATTTTCTCTTTAAACCTAATTTTACTGAGTGAAGCAGAGTATTCAATTCTATCTCTTTTTTCAAACCGCAAATGCTACCTTCATTCAAAACATCGAATACCTCCACAAATTAGAAAAATTACCAATCTCAACTGTAGGTAAAAATATGGCAAAGATTATCGACAATTTTATAGGATACATACATGAAATAACAGCTTTGTAATTGCTCAAGCTTCAAAAACGTGACGACACGTTTCTCTGATATGAAAAATACCCGTAAAATCTATATATTATCTCTAGACATAAAGAGACCCGTAGTTACTTTAATTTCGAGCGAGTGCTAAAAAACTATTTTTTTCTTGTTTTCTACTAGTTTGTCCGCCAGTTCTCAAGAAATGGGTTCATTGGGTTTTCCATAATATGTATTTTTACAAGACGTCACTTGTCCTTCTCTCAGGTGGAGGCGAAAAACCGTCTCGAAGATAAGAATCTTCCGGCAAACTTCTATGCATGGTCTCTGGCAGCTAAAAATCAGCTTTTTGAAATGAAAATTTTTCTTTAAGATCCGTTTGCTCCGTGTTCCTGTCGCTGTTCTTAATTTCAACCTTGTTTAGGAAGTTCAAAAGAATTTCACGGTTTAAAAGCTAAACGGTAGCGAGACTCTTCACGTTTCATTTTTATATCAGAGTTTCCTAAACCGAAAGTAATTCTGTGTACAACATTTAGCGCTGAAAAAAAATCATCATTTAGTGACGAAATACCAGTGTCAGATAACTTTTTTCGGAAACTAGAATGTGGTAACAATTCAACACGCCTAGCTACTAATGAAAGAGAAATTTGTGAAGAAAAAAACAAAATCTACGTTACAAAGAATGGAAATTGAAAAAAGTTTACAGATTAAAAACCTATGTATTACAGTGATGAATCCAAAAACTTCGGGAAAAAGCAAAGAATCCTCTAATTGAGGTTTCAGACAACACCTCAAGATTAATATAATCTGAATGACTAGTAAAAATACTTTTCAATGATTAATGAAAACAAAAACCTTTGTGTCAAGGACGGAAGAGAGCGCGGAAACGAATGCGTAGCCAATGGAGAGGAGAGAATGGTCGATCTGCTTATCAAGTTTTTTTTGGCGAAAGGCTGATCCTCTGGGTGAAATTGAACCGAAGAAACTCTTTTTTTTGCGAAAGGCTGATCCTCTGGGTGAAATTGAACCCCAAGAATCAACCGGAAATGAACTGTTTACCGCTACACAACCGAAGGTATAATTTCAATTAGATCAAGTTATGCTGGAGGCACAACGGTATTTTCCTTCAAGTCACTCA
Organism: Allodiplogaster pararmata; assembly: GCA_964056735.1. Classification (NCBI taxonomy): domain Eukaryota; kingdom Metazoa; phylum Nematoda; class Chromadorea; order Rhabditida; family Diplogasteridae; genus Allodiplogaster; species Allodiplogaster pararmata. The sequence continues at coordinate 15,030 of CAXKTG010000189.1, forward strand.
TATACATTCAAGAAATGCGTTACTTTTTTCAAGTCCTTCATGTAAACGCTTGAGAAGGGAGAATATACAGAAAGATAATGAAAAAAGGATAACTTCAACCATGACTGAGCCTAAATGTGAGGAGTAGTAGACAAGGAACGAAAAGTGTAAAACGGTAGTGAAATGAATGATTTGAACCGAGAGGCAAATTCTGAGCAACTTATAACTTTTCAGCAGCACAGTTTAGAAAGTGACGTCTAATGAAGAAGACAATTGAATGAACGACGAAAACACGGACAAGAGCTAGCTAAAAAGGCGGGAACAAACGCACACATTTTTTTTTCAGCAGAAGATGCTCCGAGTATACAAGAGGTGACAAAACCTTTCTATAGGCGTATGGTGCAAGTATCGCCCCGAGGTTCCCGAGCGTGCAACAGATTCCGAGGCAGACGTTCCGGATATGGATAGGAAAGATCTCCGAGCCATACACATAGAGAGCGATGAATGAGCAAGCTGTGCCAAATTTAGCGAGAAGCCAGATCGAGAGGTACCAGAATGTTTGCTCTGCATACAGGGAAGATGTTAAACGAAAAGTCAGCCAACTATGTAACAATTCAATTATAATATTCTAAATTGTTCTAAAAAAATTAGTTTAATACCTCAAAAGTCATATTATCTAGTCATTCATCGAAAACCTGTTGCAAAAAGTGGTTGCTTTTTTAACGAAATGAAGTTGAACCAAACGATTGAACTATCGCACAGAAAAACAAGTAACTTGGAATTTGAAAACCTTGAACCAAACCTATGACATAACTATCTTATTACTTTTATCTTATTATGTTATTCATGCGTAGAGATGCTGATAATTCTGAAGCTGATTCGAGAACAAATTGAAGAGAAATTTAAAGAACTGGGTTACTCAAACTCTTACCAATTGAGATGAAGGGGAGAATTAAGAGTGCACCCGAAGTTAGAGCGTGCGTGAAAATTACTGTACGTCGTCTTCCATATCTAAAGTTAAAATTTTCTCGTCAACGAACTCATTTTCTGTATCAGAGAAAGAGTAAAACAGCTTAGCTAGATGTTAAATTATTACCCTTGAAAATTACATTGTGCGCAAAATTAAAAAAAAGATGGTAAGATAAAATATAGGTGATCTTAAGATATCTTAAGATATCATCTATCTCCTTTCCTAGCCCCAATACCTTAAAGTTTTTGGAAAGGTGTAAACTCACTCAGATCTGCTACCGTGATTGCCGGAATCACGACGTTCTTAGTGAAGCTAAAATTGGGCCTCCTTTTGGGCAAGTCCTTTCCGGCAGTGGTTTTATCCGTTCAGATGACTAGGCGAAGACAAGTTAGTCCAGGCCATGCGAGTCGAGGCGCCAGTCGATTATTCTCCTGCCTTTTCTACCGTCAATAATTACCAGGAACTCCCGACAAACACAATTCGCGATGCGAAGCTGGATTGACCATCGACTCAACAGGCCGATTGCATGAAGACTTTTGTTGTAAACCATAGCTCCAAGTTCTTGAAAAGACATCACCAATGAAGGACACCTGGGTTTTCTTGTCCGAAGTTCTGGATGCGATCAAGAAGAATGCGTACAAGAGATGTAGGGCAACGAATGAGGCTGACGACCGCTTTGCTAACTGCACATCCAAGAAAGCCGCAAAGAGAGCTGTTCCAAATGCTCCTTTTTCCGCGATCTCTACGAAAAGCTGGACCGACTGGCAGGTGAGAAATCAATCTAAAGGCTTGCCAAGGCACAAAACCGCAACACCTTGGACATCCAGAGAGCAGCCACAATAAGGGACAAAAAGGGAAAGCTCGTCGCTGGCTCACTAAAAGTCAGAGACAGGTGGCGCGAACATTTTGGAGAAATGAGAGGCCAAGAGTTTGAGGACCCTTTTGTTCCGACTTCCTATCCCACACAAGGACCCGTACCATTCATCACGACAGAGGAAGTAAACAAGGCTCTCTTCAAGATGGGGACTGGGGAAGCGGCTGGACCGGACGACATAGCCACCGAAGCGTGCAAACTTGCGGGTGATGTTGGACTAGCACATCTCGTGAATCTGTTTAACTGCATCACAAATCGAGGCCAAATCCCGCAAAACTGGCGCAACTCCACTAACGTTCATGTTTTCAAAGGAAAAGGTGATGCTAGAGTATGTAGCAATTATCGTCCAATATACCTTTTCAACCACATCATGAAAATTTTTGAGAGAATACTGAGAAATAAAGAGAATTCGCGCATACGAGATTTCGTCGAAATCCCAGATCGACAATGTGGATTCGTGAACGGAATAGGTACAACAGATGCAGTATTTTCACTCCGGTCACTCGTCGAGAAGCACACAGAGAAAAGATTGTCCCTCCAACTGACCTACCTCGATCCGGAAAAAGCGTTTGACAGGGTCCTTAACGATCTCATTATCCATGCACTACGCGATCATCTTGTTCCTGAAGAGTAAATCTGATGGACGATGGAAAAGTACGAGGATTCAAAAAGTTCTGTCAGAACTGCGGTTGGCATCACAGAGCCATTTGCAGTGAAGGTGGGAGTCCATCAAGGAAGCGCTTTGTCACCGAAAAGATTGTCCCTCCAACTGACCTACCTCGATCCGGAAAAAGCGTTTGACAGGGTCCTTAACGATCTCATTATCCATGCACTTCGCGATCATCTTGTTCCTGGACGATGGCAAAGTACGAGGATTCAAAAAGTTCTGTCAGAACTGCGGTTGGCATCACAGAGCCATTTGCAGTGAAGGTGGGAGTCCATCAAGGAAGCGCTTTGTCACCGAAAAGATTGTCCCTCCAACTGACCTACCTCGATCCGGAAAAAGCGTTTGACAGGGTCCTTAACGATCTCATTATCCATGCACTTCGCGATCATCTTGTTCCTGGACGATGGCAAAGTACGAGGATTCAAAAAGTTCTGTCAGAACTGCGGTTGGCATCACAGAGCCATTCGCAGTGAAGGTGGGAGTCCATCAAGGAGGCGCTTTGTCACCTCTTCTTTTCATCCTGGTACTGGCTACCTTCACGCACCAACTACTAACTCCGGCTCCTACAACCATTGCGTACGCGGATGTTATCCTACTTGGTGCTCTTTCACGTGCTGAAGTCGAGAAACACACCTAAGAATGGAGTAGGCATGGCCTACGCCTTATCATCAAGAAAACCGAGTACCAATATATCAGAGAACAAACGGACGAAACGATTTTCATCAACGATGGAACGATTTCGATGAACCATGGATACGCTCAACCAAGACCTCCGACTTGCAAGACTTCACCCGGAAGACGCAAAGGACAGAAGTTTCTGAAGAACTAGAGGCCGCACAGCGGACCCTACTCCGACCTCGGCTGGCGCGGGAAAACGCTAAGAAGAAGATATCATCTCTCTATCAAACGCACACATTGTCATTGTTCACTCTTAAGCGTGCTTATCGTTATCCATTAGTTTCTGAGGATATATGTTTTTTCCACGCATTGTGAAAAAAGATAGCGAAGTTCACTCCAAAGGAAGTGAACGCGATGAGAATGTATGTTCCGATTAATGTAGGTCTTCACGAAAATTAGTTTTTGAGATAAAAAAAATCTGAAAATTAGGCTCGCAAACCTGTCCATCGACAGCGGGAGCAGAAATGTGGCAGGTAACTCGACCAAGCCCGAGAAAAGATAGTTTAAGTCCGGGTTGCCAGTTTTGAGGCCGGTGCTTGTCAGAGATAGACCGTTGTAAACAAAGAAGTCTGTCACCCTCAAAGTGCGATCGACCAAAAAATGTACGACGTGAAGAGATGATTACAGAAATTTGAGTCAATAATAATAAAAGACTTGGAGCATAACCATGACCAAGAAAAGAAGTTGGTTTTCACAAGAAGAAAGACTCGCGGATTCCGAGTCTTTTTATGTACAACAGTTGAGACGTCTAGATGAAAAGTTTGTAAACAGTTGCTTCTGAATTGATGCTAAACATCGATAAAAACGCATCTGTAAGTTTAGGAAAGCATCTTACTTTTCTGAATTTTTTTGGGCAATATACTACTTAAAACGTTCTATAAAAAACAAGAGGAACGGTGTAAAAAGAGCTTTAGACGTGAAACGAACCACATGTAAATGCAGATTACTAGCCAAGTAGCGATATGTGACTCTCTCAACGATTGTTTCAGAGTATTCCCGAGTTGTGTCGGGACTGTCGAGCTACAAAAGTTCTCATTGAATACTTTGAATTAATAAGCAGTATGTTTAATAAGATAGTAAAAACAGATAGTTCATTTTGGGAAGAGTAGAAAGTTTGGCAGTTCACTAGGTCAATAGGAACTTGGCACGTTGCACATCTACCTGTGGATTGTTTCACTCGGTCGACTGTCTATTGTCTGCGTTGTTAGAATGAATCAACGGTCACCGTGGTACAAACTCGTATGAACTTTTGCGGGAACATGAGCTAGTCTACCACGCAGAACTGAACCTAATCCTCGCCTTTGAACCGAGAGGTAGTTCGTAAAACCGCTCAAGTTCTCACTAAAAATGTTCTCATAACGCTCTGATCAGGCGTCACTGCTTTAAAAGTGCTCCGTCGAGCATTCATTTAAAGTTTGATTATTTTCTTAGAAGCTAAACTTGGGCCAAATGAGCAGTGATTGGGTAGGTGTAGGTTACCCGGGTATGAAGTACCCGGGGTTAACCTAGCCCACCCTCAAAATTCGTCTGGACAGAGAACGGTTAGGTCAACCCTGGGTAGGCATACCCAGGGTAGGGGTACATGAAGCACAATTACTAAAAATAGTAGCTCAAGCATGAAGCGCATTAAAGGAAAATATCGTAGTAGGAAATCTGAAAAAAAAGTTTAGATTTGAATGTTTTGAGTTTTCGAATGTATTTAAATGTATTCTGACACTGTTTGACACTTTTGTAGTAAACCAGTTAACGCATAGAGATGTAGTTACTTTGGTAGTGAACATTTGATGTATAACTTCCAAAGTGACATTTGATGTATAACTTCCAAAGTGACATTTGATGTATAACTTCCAAAGTGACTTTTGTTTAGTTAGCCAGTCCCCTACGTTTATGCAGTCATTTTTCGGCGAGTTTCAGGGCGTTTGACAGCGACAATGGACAGCGACAGTGACAATGGAAGTGAGGGAGAGAACGTTGTCGTCAAGATTGAGCAGTGTGCAGTTCATAGAAGCTGACTACTTTGTTTTGTGCGATCTCTTCGCCAAATTAGAAACTCATGTATATTTTTTCTGGGGAAACAATAAACGTCTACCTAATTTGAGAAAAATCTACCTAATTCCAATACCGAAATTCGCTTAGGCTTAGTGAAAATTTATGCTAACGAGACCATTACGGTCTAGGTAGAGACCGTTTTGGCTTATTAGATACCGTTACGGTTGAGTTATGGACCATTTTGTCATTTTAGCCTTCCTGTAAATTTTGATACCTTTTTTCCATTTCATCCGCTCAACCTAATTTTTTTCTCTAAAATTAAGTGCATCTGCTTCCGCAGTGTGAGAAAACTCTGCTTCAAAAAAGAGAAGTGGTATTAAAAATAAGGTCTTTTAATAACGATTATAAATCATTTTAACGTTTATGCAGCGCAAACGGGAACTCGATGCACAATTGAACCTTATTTTGGTTTCTTGAAGCGTCGATTTTCATGTCTGCACAGTGAGTTGCAGATGGACTTGAAGAATGTGCCAAACAATATTGTGTCATGTTTTGTCTTGTACAACATTGCAAGAGATAGGAAATTGCCAGACATTGATGTCGATGCGAGCGAAATCGTACTTGACGCTGTGTTTTCTCTAACTGATAGCATATACATATTTCAAAAAAACTTCGCGATGAATTGATTCAAGAAAATTTTTCGAATTCCTAAATCTAGTCTGGAGCAGAGTAGGCAAAAGACTACATAGCCAGTTCTATGTATACGAACTTGCTGGGTAGGTACCCTGATTCTCATTTTATGCATCATACTGAAAGACATAAAACAAGTCTACTAGAAGCTATGAAAAACGAGCATTCTTCCTGTTGTTTTTCAATGATGCAAAACCTGTTTAGCATCACTCACCTTTCGCTGTTATCGATCGCGGTGCTGCCTTCGCACTCAACTGATGAGAGATCAGTGAATTGAGTTATATTGTACTGCAAGTATAACATGCTTCGCTTTTTTCACTCAAGGGGCTGTTTACACATAGAACATGCTCATAAATGCACATAAAATTGCTTTTCTTCCAGTTTTAAAAGCTTGACAGTACGTTTGAGAATCACTAGCGAGTTTTATATATATTTCTGAACTTCGAGTTTTCATTATCACGCTATAAAGAAGAGAGCTTGATGGAGTATTAGGGAAGATTCATTTTAGCATAAATTTGATGAGCTAAGGGTGGAACAGCCCGGAAGCGGTAAGGAAAGATGAAAAGAAAGGATAAGGGCTATTGACAGTCGTTCCAAAGCGGCCTTTCAGGAAAAAAAGAGATTTGAAGAATGATGAATATTTGATTTACTGCTGTTAAATAGCAGCCGTTCCGGGGGTAAGGGAAGAAGAAGAATAGCAAGATGGATCAACTTATACTAAGATCTCGTTGATTCCCTGAAGTATGGAGCTACTCGAATCGTTCATCATAAAAATCTGATTCACATATATGTTCCTGAAGACTTCATTAAAATACTATTTTCAAAAAAGTCATATTAGATTAATAGCTCTCCGCGTATTGAAACATCATTCAATAAAACGTTTGAACTGAACTCAATTTTCTTCCCCTTTGGCTCAGCCTGGTAGCATTAAACTGAGCTGAATTCTGGTTTGGACTCTTATAACACCCTTCGAAGTTTGCACTTGTTTGACTTGCGTATTGATTACCAGCCCACCTTGGCCCTGTTGAATTTCTCCATCTTGCTGATCCAGTTGTGAACCTGCTTCTGTCTCCCTTCGTAAATCAAATACGCCAAGGACTCGTCAGTAAACCTAAGACAGAAAATGACTCTTATAGAATTTTTCGTTAGAATTCCGTATCAAACTCGTACAGGAATTGTCGGCTATACATGAAATCTTGTCAGTATTTGAATTTATTGAGTCAACTACTGAACCACCGAAAAACAAACAGTGAGTATTAACTTGAGAGATTCAAATGAGAAAGGTGTAGAACCCACAAAAAAAGGTGTAGACCATAGAGGCTTATCTTATCATTATGTAACTGCAGACTTTGAGTAAAAAAGCAAGAGCTTGTATTGAAAAACAGAAAACGTCATACGAAAAAAATTTGTAAAATTAGCTTTTTCTTGTGAAGCGATTAATCCTTCAGCAGTGCTGGTTAGGAAAACATCATGCCACAATATGGAAATATAAATGCTAAGATAAACTATGCAAACAACAACCATATCCAAGTATTTTAATGGTATTTTTTTGAAACATGTTTGCTGCGATACCTGTTACAATCACAATTTTTCCTCGTAACTTTTTGTGTCAATCAAATCATTCAAAAAGATTTTTTTTTCTCGAAAAAGTTACTAACTGACATATACAGGATGAAGGAATAAACAGTCGTGGCTGTTCCTGTGACCAGGAACAACATTCTCCAGGTCGGAAAGAAAAGAGAAAGCGGAGCAATCACGCAGTATCCCACTACCCACCTGCAGTAACAAAATCTCTAGCCTGTTCATAAAAAAACTTGCAACCAAAAAATAAAGTATTTTAAAACTATAACACGATCAAAAGACTATGCGGGACCAAGTTCAGAAGTAAGTCGTAAATTTTGATTTGAGGTGGAGTTTGTCCCTTCATGTTGATCGCTACTGGTAAAAGTTTGACAGAAACTTCCAGATCATTTCCCACTTTGTTAAAATACTTTCAGTCCGTGCGAGAATTCGCTCATATTTCGTATAATGAAGGCGTCACTCGCTCATGTTTCGTCTCATAAAGGCGTCACTCGCTCATGTTTCGTCTCATAAAGGCGTCGAAGGCCAACTCACAAAAAATACAGTGACGGTTTGTGTTGAGAAGAGACAGAAAACTATAATAATAGCTTGTTTTTATGAATCATAAAATTGCGCAATGATTTCGTCAACAATACAACTAGGATGCGCAATGTTATGCTTCATCAAACCATCGCGATGGTAATTTTCGGAGATGTTTCCGATGGTAGTTTTCGGAGATGTTTTACTGAGCAACTTGCATGAGGCCGAAAGCGATGCTCGCCGTCCCGTGGCACCTGAGCGCAATGGACTCGCAAGCCATGACCCATGTCACATTTGTCGCTGCCTGTTCCATGCTTTAGTTTAGCGTTATAAATGTAAACTGTGCCGTATGTTTTCCCATTCCGTTGTCTCCCTCACTAAAAAAAACCCGAACTAATACAATGAAGAAATCCTTCCTTTGTAAATGAATTACACTGCGAAAGACTTCTTGAAATAAATAACGACAGACGAAGCTTTAAACATTTCCTGCTTTTCGATTCTATTGCGAGAATGGAAAACTCAATTTTTTAGCAGGATTCAGACAGCTTGAAGCCTAAAAGTCCAAATAGACACTGTATTCTACTTTCTGATTCTCGATATCGAGAACCGCAGAAACAGAAGGAGTCGTTCGTATCAATGGCGCTTCATGTCCATTGATTTCGAAAACTAAGCGTTTGTAATTAAAACAAACCACGGAAAAAGAAAAAAAACTTGCCGAGAAAACAGCACCTTGCAGGAATCTTCCGATCAGAAAGAATGTATAGGTCGGAGCAGAGGCGCAGAGAAGAGAGGCCATCCCGGTCGCCAGTGAGGTCTTCCAAGCAATTGGGAATCGACCCATTCTGCAAACGCATCAAATAATAGCGGTTTCTCGTCTCTCAGACCAAACTGCGGAGCGGTGCACTCTCTCAGAATGTAGATCGTAAGACTTCTCTGTTCCTACATCGTTTTCTTGGTAGCCGCGATCACACGTCTCTCTTGAATCTTCGCTAATTCATTCATTCATTCATTCATTATTTCATCCATTCATTCATTCATTCATTTTGGTGGTAACGTAGAGCACAGAAGAGAAAAAAAGAGAACTTACTTATCAGAGTACGCACATGGGATTTGACCTATCAAAAGTGATCCAAGGAAGTATACGATGGTCGTCCACTCAGACTGCGTTGGGTCGAGCCCGAACTGATTGAAGATATATAGTTTTCGAATGGAACTTGGTAACTCGGAAAGGAATCGATAGGAAGTTCAAAATTATCATAGAATATTGAAGATAGCCCGTGGTGGCTCATTTGGTAGAGCTATAGGCTTGTGGCCCGAAAGTGCTTAACTACATGTAGACTGCGGTTCTCATGCTCATCGGCATTCTCTAATTATGTTCTTTGTTCTTGTAACCTAAGCTTGATTGACTTCGGTATCTACCACAATTAGGACACATTGAGACAGTATCGTTCAATTAGTGCTGTCAAACGCTGCGTCTCTAAGTACTCATACATGAAACATTTAAAAAACCGAAAAAAGTGCAGTGGCGTGAAATTGTTTAGGTTATGAAGGTTCAATAGTAGAAAATTGATCACAAAACAAAAAAAAACTCAAACCATAAATTATTTTTGTTAAAAAGAAAAATTTTGCCTAAGCTACGCATCTTTATATGTAAAACAGAATAGGAGTTCTAGAAATAAATAAAAAACCTTTTTATGGTTAAGTGCTACCTTCGCAGAACCACCTATTCTGATCTTTTTAGATTGAATTAATATGAATATTGTTAAAGAGAAAAACCGAGCATGTAAAAAAGTGGAGCTTCTGTGTTGACATGGTTTCTATTGCAAAACATTTTAGAAAAGAAAACACTGTTACCTGAAATCGCTCTTCGAAAAAGAAGGTTTAGTGTTCACCGCTCATACACGACAAATAAGTTTTGAGCAATGAAGGAAATAAACTTTTTTAAAGTGTTTCCATTCTTTTCAGCTCATATAACTTCTTCCGCTAGAAATGGATAGTATACGAAACCTCTTGATTGACAGTGTAGAAACGCGGTATCGATCCATTCTTGTCTGCAATTCTCAGTCTTTAGTAGTTTTTTTTAAACTTTAACACATAAAAAGTTTCACACCGTGGTGAACTCCTTAGTCAAAGAAAACAGAAAAATTATTATTTCTGTATTTTCAAATGAAAACTGAATTTGATTTGGGGTAGAAGATCAATTCAAAATATAAATTTGATTCAGGCACGCGCGCAGCCATCCGCTGCGTTTATGAAACCACATCGTTTAAGCGTTGAAGCTAGAAAAATAGTTTTTTAATAGTCTAAACCAAAGAAAAAAGCAGTTTTTTCAAAATAGAAAAACCCAACTATCAGACACTAATCCAACACATTTCCAATTCCTCACTCTTCTGTCAGTTTAGTATGACGAGTCTGTTCATTTTACATTTCAAAGAGCATTGGCTTATAAAATCAGACCTTGGGCTAGCAAGAATGCGGAGGAGTCTTGAGCTTGAAAAATATCGACAAACATACTTTTTACTTTTTTTAAACAAAAATAATGATGAAGTTCTGAGAAAATGTAAAATTCGATTCAAGCTGAAACGCTAAAAGCTGACAACTTTTCTCTTCAGAAACCGGTGGTGCGACATAGGCAGGGATCATGGCCGGAATCGCGGCAAACGCCCACGAAATGGAAAAAACGATGGTGATGATCCTCGTGTGCAGAGTGAATCTACCAATACAGAGTTGTATAAGAAAGAGTTCTAAGGTATAAACAATTAAAACAGTTCAAACTTATAAATTTATATATATATATATATATATATATATATATATATATATATATATATATATATATATATATATATATATATATTCGTGGGATTTGGGGAGGAAAACGTTAAAAGACGCGTCTTCTTGAAATGATATCCAGTGAAATGGTCTTTCTTGTTTGTTGTTTTTAGAATCAAACAAACCACGTTTAGCCATTGAGTCTAGCTTCTAAATTTTCTTACACCAAAAGTGTTGCTATGTTCCCCTGAAGCTTCACGCAAAGAGCGAAATTGTGCATGAAAGAAAGCATCAATGTTGCTATATAATTGCCGGATTAGCTGTCACTCCCTCATCTTCACCCTTCGCTTAAATTTATTCTGAGGGTTGGGGCTAGCTTAAATCCTTTCATCAACTGATTTGAATTTAATTTGAACTTAATTCGTACGCTAACAGCAAGGGTTACATACCATCGAGAGTGGTGCACAGAAAGACTAAAACTTAAAACCGAATTCTTTAGTTAAAGCACCCAAAATATAAATTGTCTTGAAATAATGGATCTAAAAACATCTAAAAACATCTAAAAAAAAATAAACGAGGGCTTGAAGATTCTACCCTATGAAATAGACTACATTTACACCATGTTAAAGCGAAACAGAGCCAAACTTGGTGGGTAGGCCAAGTTCGGCCACGAAGTCCCGACCTGGTCGATGGTCGGGCATCTTGGATGGCAGAGCCTATCCTTGAATTTTAACGTTTACCTGAGAAGTATTCAGAATCAAAAGCGATAGTTGCTGGATTTTTTGATAAGCTGAAAGTGATCTGCATTAAGACTAGATATGTACATACATAAAAGTTTAAAAACTCAATAAAAAATTCATAAGTTTCTCTTTTAAAATTTTACCGAGTTTTTTTGGAGTGAAAGAGACGAAAGGTAATGACAATCAAAGTACAAAGTATTCGCAAATTCATTGAACATGAAAATTTTGAAAAATTACATAGCTAAAACTAAACTTTGCAAAAAAACTTTAGAAAATTTACTCAGTCATTCATGACCAAAGAACAGAACAGAAGAATCAAAACAACAAATTTCGAGCTTATATACAGTTATACTTCCAAATGATCCTCTTGAAAAACATTCGGAGAAGATACACAAAACTATTACATGGAAACCTTCTCTCTCAAAGGCTCACTTCCTAGTCATTCCAAAGAGGCTCTAAAGGCTACGATTTCTATGCCAAAAGGGAGTTTGTTTTGTTCTAAAGCTTCTTCTTCAAGCTTCTATTTCAACTGCACGTTTTTTTATTTATAGCTCTCTGTACGCTTTCTTTTCATCGATTGGAGGTTTTTATTTGTAAACTCAGTTAAAAACCAGAATGGAAACTCAGTTAAAAACCAGAATGGAAACTCAGTTGAGAACCAGAATGGAAACTCAGTTGAGAACCAGAATGAAAACTCAGTTGAGAACCAGAATGGAAACTCAGTTCAGAACCAGATTGGAAACTCAGTTGAGAACCAGAATGGAAACTCAGTTGAGAACCAGAATGTAAACTCAGTTCAGAACCAGAATGAAAACTCAGTTGAGAACCAGATTGGAAACTCAGTTCAGAACCAGAATGGAAACTCAGTTGAGAACCAGGATGGAAACTCAGTTGAGAACCAGAATGGAAACTCAGTTCAGAACCAGAATGGAAACTCAGTTGAGAACCAGAATGGAAACTCAGTTGAGAACCAGAATGGAAACTCAGTTCAGAACCAGAATGGAAACTCAGTTGAGAACCAGAATGGAAACTCAGTTGAGAACCAGAATGGAAACTCAGTTCAGAACCAGACTGTCACGTGGACTCAGCTGTTACGGGTTCGGTTGTTATGATGATGTGGAAGAAAAGGGGCTCATTTTGTATGTTTGTAATGATACTCCCATTAGAGCTTTAGATTTGTTCAAATGATTTTTTTGTGGTTTAAAAGTTGAGGAAGAAAAGGTCCGATCCTGTTTAGATTGTGTAAATCATATTCTGCATTCATGTCTCGTTCCCCGATCTCGCTTGCACCAAATCGATCTCGCTTGCACCAAATCGATCTCGCTTGCACCAAATCGATCTCGCTTGCACCAAATCGATCTCGCTTGCACCAAATCGATCTCGCTTGCACCAAATCGATCTCGCTTGCACCAAATCGATCTCGCTTGCACCAAATCGATCTCGCTTGCACCAAATCAAGAAAACTAGTGAATTTGTGTTGAAACTTTCCGAATTCTGTCGTTTCACGCACTCATGAAAAAGTGCAAAAACAATAAATACAACAGCGAAAAACTCTCTTAATTCTGGCTTTCGGTAACTCATTTCTCTCTCTATTTTCTTTTTTTCTCCTCTTCAATCTCGTCTTGTTTTTGTATTTACTCATTCTTCCTTCCATATCAGTCTCACTATCCTTCTGGTTCCTCCTTCTTCCGATTTACCGCTTTTACCTTTTTTCTAACAACTGGGGATTGTTTGCAAGAATTACAATATTTATAAGAGCAGATGAAATGAGAGACGCAGCAAACCATGACATGAATCTGCTTTGATATTTAAAATCAGGCCAAATGAAAAAATCTCCAACGCCATCACAATTGTATTGTTAGTTAAATTTTCACTATGTATAAATGCGATAGCATTCAGGCACAGATCGACTATGCATACAACGTTCTTCATTTGAGCATTTATCGAAATATGGAATTTTTTCACAGTTGTTCACTCCTGAGTGATTCACTGAATCAATCACCGTGTGAAGTCCTTGAGCGAGTCATAAGTAAACGTTTACTAAAATGGTGCAAGATGCATTATGTCATTCCAGATTAACAACATGATTTTGTCAAGGGTAAGCCTGTAGTGACACAACTCCTAGAGTGCACTTTGAGATTTCTGAATAAACTAGGAGATACATATGTGTATAACATTTAGACGAACCTTCTGAAGAATGAACTCATACCTGCATCTATTTAGGATCCTCGATGTTTATTAGGAGAACTTATAAAAGCTGAGGCTTTCTCATTTCCGTTTTGCTATTTAATTAATTTACTTAGTTTCGATTTTTATGTTTTTTTTTTTGTGTATGAATAACTCTTTGCATTTTATAAATTTAGTTTTTTCCGGTTTCTGTTATTATTATATGCCATCTGTTGTTTTGGTATTTAAATGTGTATTATATTGCGTGCGTTTGTAGCTCAGGGGTTAAGAGCATCACCCAGAAAGCGGAGGTCGCGGGTTCGGTTTCCGTCACACCGCCCAATTTTTGCACAAGTTTCTGCGAGCAATCCGCTTCTCTACTCGGTTTAACAATCCGTTGCTTGAGATCAACGAGGAGTTGGGTATACTCTTATTTACACATCTCCTCCGTCCTGATGTCTCATATAATTATGAAATAAACAAATAAGTGGTTTTCTAGAGCGAACACTCACGAAACGAAGCCAATAATTGAATAACAAGTTATTTGCTGGAACAAATAAAATTTTAGTCTCCTCATAGTCTTTTCTTTTAGACAAATCTGGATCTAACAACAAAAAAACTCGGACTGAGTAATAAGGAATTACGTTTGACTAAGAAGTTTTTTCTCGTTCATCGTTTCAATCCCAAATCGGATAAGTATGTAAGATCAGAGCTTTAATAGGTCAAACAATTGGCACACAAAGTGACCGACTACTAAGGAAGAGTGGGGTTAGATAATCAGATCATTTTAAACAACATTAATCGGAATCACAGGATGGAGTCAATAAAGTTGACACAAAAAATAAGGATTACAAGAGAGAGAAAAAACCAAATTTTTTTTCATTAACGATTGTTGGACTTTCAAACTTCTCCGACAACAACTTTCAGCTCTTATATACTCACGGGCAAACCCAAGACTCAGACATTGGAATAATAGACAAAAAATTGGCTTTAAACGCTCCGGTTTCAAAAATTTTCTTCATAGATGATCATTTTGAGCATCAGAGACTTCGGTTCTTGAATTAAAAACGTTTACAAAAAAGTTATTTTTACATCAAAAATTATTTTCACATTGAAAAAATTATTTTCACATTAAAAAACAATTTTTACATTGAAAAATTATTTTTACATTAAAAAAACGCTTAGGCTTGGTAAAAGTTCACGCTAACGAGACCGTACGGCTTAGGCGAACGAGACCGTATCAACAAAAAATGCCACTCTGCACTGTCTGGCGTCTAGTATGCCCGTGAGAATATACTTTCAAACTTCTCTGATGATTTAGTACCTCCAAAGTCTTCAAGTTAACAGACAATGAGTTCACAGTGATACATAGTTAGACAGTGGTACTTATATTAGGGAAAGCTATTTAACTTTTTTTCTCTGTTGCTGAGAAGAACTGAAATCAAAACGCTGATTCACAGAGTTTAGGAGGTTTGAGTGCTGTGAAGTCGGCACTTTTCAACTTGGGAAGCCGCAATTCACTTGGGGGGAAGGCTCTTTTCGGTGCGTTCAAAAAATGTTTTTTTTTAATACAAAAATGTAAATTTTCTTATGCGGTTTGCCTAAGCCGTACTCGTTCGCCTAAGCCGTACGGCCTCGTTAGCATAAACCTTTTCCTAAGCCTAAGCGTTTTTTAATGTAAAATTAATCTTTAAAAAAGTTACTTTTAAAAAGCCTTTTCCCGACAAGTGAAGTGCGGCCCCCTCAAGTTAAAAAGAACCTGTGAAGTCTAGAGAAACAGATTCATCGCATTCGAAATTTGCATTGGAAATGCTTTCTTCATTTTTACTCGGTACAAGTAGTGAGAGAACATAATAAAAGAGAACGAAAGAACTTTTGGCATGATCACGTGCATGAGCTATGGACCAGCTGTGGATAGTCAAATGAACGCTCTCAAGTCGGAACGTGGCAGAGAATGTATGAGAGATAAAGAGAGAGGGAGAGAAAGAGAGAGAGAGGAAGAGAGAGGAAGAGAAAGAGGAAGAGAAAGAGGAAGAGAGAGAGAGCGGGAGAGAGGAATAGAGAGAGGGAGAGAGCGGGAGAGAAAGAGAGAATGAAAGAAAAAGAGAAAGCGAGACGAAGAGAGAATGGAAGAACGTGATCGAGAAAGAGAGGTGAGAGAGAGAGCGAGAGAGAGAGGAAAAAAGAGGATGAGAGAGAGCGAGAGAGAGAGGAAAAAAGAGGATGAGAGAGAGAGAGAGCAAAATTTGGGAGGGAAATTGAGAAAGAGATTTTTGAAAGAGTGAGAGAAAAACATTAAACGAGAGAAACAATCCATATTAGTCTTCAAATTCTAAGTTACACAGTTTAAAGGCAGTGACGCCTGGTTAATCCATATTAGTGAAATACTCTTTAACCATGATGCCACTTCACAAAAGCGTAGTAATGTATTATTACTATGACAAATTAAGAATGAAGGGAGAAAATATTGAAGCACTATCACTATCGATAAGTCCCGGTAACTTCTCAAAGACACAAAATCGCTATTTTTAAAATTTCAGAAACGTAGGATTAGCGTGAAATTCATCTAACAATAAAAACAAAACTTGTATAGGAACTGTTTATTAAAGGCATTTATCAATCGAATGAGCCAAACTATTAAAACAAAATTTTAATCTCGTTTAAACTCGGAGACTTCTTGATCTCTCAAAAATCACTGCAACAGGAGGTTCTCGAAAAGTCTTTCAGGTTTATAATTTCAAACCGAAAAAAGTCTCCCAAAATCTATTGAGTGAATCGTAACAGGCTCCGCTTTGCGGTCAGATAAGATAGCACTTGAATTAGACACATTTAGACATGACTGAGTTTGAAATTCTTTCATTCGTCTCCCTCCGTAAACGGTTGCTCCCCGCACCGTCTCTTCCCTCGTCTGTGAGAGTCCTTTCCCGAGAAGATTTGGCGCTCCGGGATCGTAGCACCATCATGAGCGACAGAAGAGCACTTCGATCGCTACTGCTTGCCTCGCTCAACTGCTCAGATCCCATAATCGATGATGTTATATCTCCGATGTGGCTTGTTGATCTTGATAAAGCGTTTAAATTGAATTGAAAATTGAGTTTGAAAACACTCCTGAAAAAAATATAATATACACAGGGGTTACTCCTCCTTGACTAGGCGTTACTACCTCCAAACTCTGTTGATATAGACTTTTTTATTGATGATTTTCGTGAAGTCTTGGAAAATCAAAAAAGTTAGAAGATAAAACTCAAAATATGAGAAAAAACAGGGTGATCTTCGGTTAAATAAAACACGGTCCACTTCGAATCAAAATAGCTATATTGGCATAGAGACAACGGTAACAGAAGCAAAAGTTCAATCACAAAACCAATAATTCAGCTTAGGAATTACTAAAGTTTTCATAAAATTACAAATGAATGTCCTTTTAACCGATTCTGACCGTTAATAGCTTTCCGACGGTTGTGAACGCAAACGAGCATGCATTGTTCTTAGTTAAAACACGTTTTTCTTTCTTCTGTGTTGTTGTTTTTTCAACTGTCAAAGTGTTTTTTCTTGTAAGCTCTGTAAGCCGCTCTCTTTGTTTCCTTTGACTCTAATTTCAAGATTCCATGCTGACTCACACATGCTCTTCTCCGTTCCCTTCTTTTTCCTTGACACTTTGATGTCTTCACCAAGTCTTATCTTTCAGTTTCCAATTTCCTGGAGATATTCTTGAGAATTTCAAATGAAAAACAGATAGCTTGAGAAATTTGAAGAGTTGGAGAGATAAACAGAGCGAATGAACGATCAAATATGAATAGATAACATGGTAATACCAAATATGACTAGATAACATGGTAATACCAGATTTTTATAGTCTTTAAACATGTGTTTAGAACGCAAATAAAACTACTTTGCTTTGAACGCAATCAGTTTAATACACATAATGAACTTTAATGTATATAAGACGGTGCTGAGAATTTAGTTCGGCAATTCGTGTTGTTTCGGTGTCTGTGGCAAGTTTATCGTAAAATTCATCGGAATTTCTCGCCATTTATTTGTGAATTCGTGGAATCAAAATTTTATTTTATTTCATCACTTCTGGCACAATCAACAATCAAATATGAAACACAAGAGTAAGCAGATAGCGAATCTTGCCTGACGGAACTCGAACTTTCGAATTTCGTCATGTATTGTTGCTCATCACTTGACGGATTTCGAATGGTTCGGATTTCGTCATGCTACAATACCCATCACATGGCGAAATTCGAATGGTTCGAATTTCGTCATGCTACAATACTCATCACATGGCGAAATTCGAATGGTTCGAATTTTGCCACGTTACGATGCTCAGCACTTGACGAATTTCGAACTGTTCGAATTTCGTCATGTATTATTGCTCATCACTTGACGGATTTCGAATGGTTCGGATTTCGTCATGCTACAATACCCATCACATGGCGAAATTCGAATGGTTCGAATTTCGTCATGCTAAAATACTCATCACATGGCGAAATTCGAATGGTTCGAATTTTGTCACGTTACGATGCTCAGCACTTGACGAATTTCGAACTGTTCGAATTTCGTCATGTTACGATGCTCGCTTTCTAAATCTTACACTCTCCCCACACTCTCGCAATTTCGCACTCTCCCGGCTATTCAGCAGATTTATATAGTACGAACAAAACGATCAACCTATACAGACCGGGTTTGCACGAATGCTATACTATTCTCTTTTCGCGACACAGAAAAAGAAAAAAAGTAGAGCGTTCGTGCAAACCCGGTCTGTATAGGTTGCTCGTTTTGTTCATACTATATAAGTCTGCTCTTATTTTGCTGAATAGCCTTGTACTGATCATCAATCAATGACGAAATTCGAACCGTTCTAAATTTGCCTTGTAATGATCATCAACCGGTGACGATATTCGAACCGTTCTAAATTTGCCTTGTAATGATCATCAACCGGTGACGATATTCGAACCGTTCTAAATTTGCCTTGTAATGATCATCAACCTGTGAGAATATTCGAACCGTTCTAAATTTGCCTTGTAATGATTATCAACCGGTGACGATATTCGAACCGTTCTGAATTTGCCTTGTGAAGATCATCAACCGGTGACGATATTCGAACCGTTCTAAATTTGCCTTGTAATGATCATCAACCGGTGACGATATTCGAACCGTTCTGAATTTGCCTTGTAAAGATCATCAACCGGTGACGATACTCGAACCGTTCTAAATTTGCCTTGTAATGATCATCAACCGGTGACGATATTCGAACCGTTCTGAATTTGCCTTGTAAAGATCATCAACCGGTGACGATATTCGAACCGTTCTAAATTTGCCTCGTAATGATCATCAACCTGTGACGATATTCGAACCGTTCTAAATTTCCTTGTAATGATCATCAACCGGTGACGATATTCGAACCGTTCTGAATTTGCCTTGTAAAGATCATCAACCGGTGACGATATTCGAACCGTTCTAAATTCGCCAACTCTTATATCTTTGACACTCAGTGCTTTTGTTTATTATTTATCTTGCTAAAGCAAAAATCTGTATATTAAATATGACACGTGTTTCTTTTTCAAATCCTCTGTGCAATTTACGGATAAACGAGTTTTTTTACCGCCATGATTCAAAACTCGCCACAGACACCGAAACAAAACGAAATGCCGAACTAAATTCCCAGCACCGTCTTATATACTGAGTTACTTGGCAGTAATAGTTTTTTCCCCAGAATTTTACGCAGAACTTTTGAGTGCGATGGTTTATAATTTGTTTGTTTCCGTTTTTTTGAGTTTTCGTTTCCATCATAGTATACATAGACTGCATCCAAATACCATGTAAGTACATGCTCTCCCTGTCGATATTAGGCTTGGTTGGATTGTAAATTTAAGAGGTTCCGTTTCACTATTTTGAGATATCCGTTCCATCAAGCTTAGATTCAATTTCAAGACAAGGTTCATTTGAACAAGCTTCTCAACTCAGCACGGTACAAAATTGAGCGAAGAAACGTTAAAATAGAATTTTGAAAACCTTAAAGAAAATAACTACTTTTTTTTGTTTTTTGTGCGCTCGTTTCCAATACATATGCCAGATTTCCGATATACACACTCCACAGATAATAGAGACAGATTTGTTTTGCTAGAACAAGTAGTTGCGCTTTGAAGTACCACTAATTTAGGTAGCATTTGTAAAGAAACCCGAATTCTTGCCAAAAACTCAATTTTTTAACCCTTCGGCTTCCGCGGACATTTCAGGGGCATATAGGGATGAACTTTTTTGTTTCATTTTTAATTACATCGAATGTTAGGAAGCAATTCAAAGTTTTTTGCGAATATGAATGCGAAAAAAAGTTTCTTGTAATATGTTTCAGAGGGAAGGGGGGAATGGACGAACTCTTTTCGTGAGAAAATTAAGCATTCGACGTCAAATTCTGCTTCTAATAAGAATATGATACTTTTGTGCCATTTGCTTTTAGTATTTTTCATTGCCAACACCTGAAAATGATTTGTTATTGATACTCCAACATCAATAGAAAGTTTTTCAAGTGTATAGAATTCAGTGAGTGAGCCAGAACTCGATGATGTGCTTTTTTGTGAACAGAATTATCAACAATTTTTTTTCTTATGAAGGGTTTTTATCGTTTCATCGAACTTCTTCACTTTTATATCGACCCAAAATAGTGTAACATTAGTCTCAAATCGAGTTCTTCGACTTAGAGCTGGAAGATCATATGGGGGCATTCAGAGTTTCCGGAAGGGCGAGCACAGCAAAAACAGTGCCCAGTGAGAGAGTGCCGAAGATGACGTTCGGCAGCCAAATTCGCAAGACTGTCTTAACTTTTTGAGCTTTGACCAATTCCGGAAATATAATTTTCTTTTATCTGGTGAAGTGGGTCATTATTATGAGTCATTTCATGATAATGATAGCAAATGATAAAATGGCTGACAAAATCAATTTCTTAATGACGCGACAGGTTACGATTGAACGAATAATGAGTTCAAGAACAAGGAAAGGGAATAGGAAGACAAAAAAAAACAAATTAAAACTGTTTTGAGTAAGGTAGTTTTGAGTAGAATATAGTAGGATATAACTCATGATTGTATTTTTGTTTCAGTGTTAGTGAATGCTTAAAGCAAAAAACGTATGAATCAAAATAAATTGGGAGAATTTTTACAATAATACATCACCGCATTTACAGAATTTCATCGGAAGATGCACTTGCCCTCCCGGCCAGAAAGAGAGAGAGCTAAGTTTAATATCACCCTAGATACTTGCTTTCGACCGTTTGGTTGCTTAATTATTTACTACCTTCTAAACTAGAAATATATTTTACTTAAGTTGAAACTACTATAACCGCAGTAAATAGCTTAAGAATCACTAACCAATCGAACAAGAAAAGGGGCCAAAATCGCCCCGAAGTTTGCGAGTGTGCCGGAGATTCCCATGCAAACGCTGCGGTTTTCCAGTGGAAACACCTTGAAAAATATCTGTATAGAATCGTTCATACATTAAATGTCTGTATAGAATCGTTCATACATTAAATGTCTGTATAGAATCGTTCATACATTAAATGTCTGTATAGAATCGTTCATACATTAAATGTAACTCTCACTGAGGACTTTTACCTAAGCTTTAAAATTAAATTGTCACCGTAAAAAAAAGCTTTCACCTTGTGAATCGAATGATTAAGATTCGGTTTCCTTCAGTTGACCGGAGCTAGGATTGTTCATCTCTGCTTATTATTTCCGTTACTCATTGTCAGTACAAAAGTTTTCTTGCGAACAGAAAGCCATCTGTCAACCTCCGAGGTGTAAATGTAGAGTCCGAAGAAAGATGCTCCCGTTCCAAGCTTAGCGACCATCCAGATAATAATGTACAGAAAGCCGTAGTCTGCAGAAAAAAAATTATCGTTAAAAATGTGTTATACAACTAATATCCTTCGTAGACTTCCTTTTTCACTTTGTGTAAAGTGTTGGTCATAGCTTCTAAATTGTATACATAATGGTTCTTTTCTATGTCCTATTTCCCAAACTGTGTAAAAAAGATTATATACTTTTATCGCAATGTTGTCAGGAAAAGGGACCATCTTCACGAAAATTCGTATTTGAGCGGTACATGAGCCAAATCCTTGAGCTGTGCTAGAAAATGGTTGACAAAAACTTCAAGTTCAAAACACATAGTTTTCTTAGCCTGAAGACTCTCAGACTAGAGCTCTCAAGAGTAAATTGCCTTTACTCCTCCCATCAGGAATAAGTTCAAAATTGAATACGGTGTATGTACATATTCATTGAACCATTGTTTCCCAAAAATTACCCACCTGACAATTACCTGCTGTAACTTCAAAATGTGCAAAAGAATCAATTACTGGATGAATATATTCATGTAAATCTTACCATGCGAGATCCAAGTTGTAGATAAAAGCGCGAGAGCCGTGATGACATGGGTGATTTGAACGGTTTTTCGGCGACCTATCCTGAATAAGAGTTGCAAAGGTAGTTAGGTAGTTTAACAGAAGTCTCCAATGAATATTGAAAAAAAAAACTCAATTTCCGATTCGTTGTGGTTCTAACGGTCGAAATATGTTCACATTTTTTTGATGGCGAGTTAATAGGTTGTGAGAATGCAGTGAATGAGAGAAGATATGAGTCAGGAAAGATATCTAATGGAGCGTTAGAATTCAACTTTGTCAAAGTAATCTCTGCAAAGTAATCTCGTTGAACACTCCAATGTCTCACCACGAATCGCCGTGAGAAGGAAAATGGACTACGGTATTTTTTCAATAATAAATTTTACTGTGGTCGTAATTTTATATTATTATAAAACTATCTTAGATCATTTTCCTTCTCACGGCAATTCGTGGTGAGACATTGGAGCATTCAACGAGATTACTTTGCAAAGATTATTTCAACAAAGTGAAAAGTTGAATTCTAACGCTCCATAAAGCTTGGATAAAAGAAACAAAAATGATGTAAGGGTCAATGTTACTATAGTATTAACTTTTCTGTCAAAATAGTTGAGTTATCGAAAAAGTTTTCTAGGTTTTCAGACCACGGAAAGGTCGAAGCAATTTGAGGGGGGGGAGGAAGGCGGTTGAAGCGAGAAAGGTCGAAGCTTCGAAGCGGTTTCTGCAGTGTTGTGAGAGAACAGAAGCGACTATGGCAGAATGGTTGAGAAGGTAGAACTGACAAGTCCATGAAAATGGGAGACAAGACTGCTCCTGGAACCTCGACCAGGCCAGAAATGAGGTAGTTCAATGTTGGGTCTCCCACTTGAATGCCTGTGCTGTTCAGCGACAGACCGTTGTAGACAGCAAACTCAGCTGTCCTGCAAACTGATTAACTTCTTCTTAGTTTAAGTTACTCCGATCCGAAAAACGCGTTAAAAGTGCTGAAAAATTGCGACCAGTTTGAGCCCCAAAAATTGCGACCAGTTTGAGCTCCAAAAATTGCGACCAGTTTGAGCATGATCAACAATAAATCCACACCAAACATAAATAAAGACGAGGAGATGAATCGCATTGTCCGTGTCTCGCAGAGCTTGCGAGAGAATGTAGAAAGCGGATTGTCGAGTCATCTGAAAAGATCTTGCTAGAAGAAACAAAGCTTGATAACAGAAACTCGAGGTTTTGTCGCAAACAAAGAAATCCGTAATCTATTCCTGGCAGTAAACGTGCATAAAAAGTGAATTACGGTAAACAGTTGTTCAGAGTTAGGAAACTCTCGACACTCGAAGAAAATATGCTCCGACCACTTAAGCGTGTACATCACTGTTTCTGGAGAAGAATCAACTTTATTCTCCTAAAAGTAGGGAAAAAATTCCTAGAAAATGAACCTCATAAGGGGCTTGGCGGTTTTCTTCTTCGTCCTCCCTCTCTTCCTTTCTCTGAACAAGAGCGACACTACTCGGCTTCTCTCCCATCCTTTCCCCCTTCTCTGAACAAGAGCGACACTACTCGGCTTCTCTGCCATCTTTTCCCCCTTTTCTGAAAAAGAGCGACACTACTCGGCTTCTCTCCCATCCTTTTCCCCTTCTCTGAACAAGAGCGACACTACTCGGCTTCTTTCCCATCCTTTCCCCCTTCTCTGAACAAGAGCGACACTACTTGGCTTCTCTCCCATCTTTTCCCCCTTCTCTGAACAAGAGCGAAACTACTCGGCTTCTCTCCCATCCTTTCCCCCTTCTCTGAACAAGAGCGACACTACTCGGCTTCTCTCCCATCCTTCCCCCTTTTTTGAACAAGAGCTACACTATTCAGCTTCTCTCCCATCCTTTCCCCCTTCTCTGAACAAGAGCGACACTACTCGGCTTCTCTCCCATCCTTTCCCCCTTCTCTGAACAAGAGCGACACTACTCCGCTTCTCTTCCATCTTTTCTCCCTTCTCTGAACAAGAGCGACACTACTCGGCTTCTCTCCCATCCTTTCCCCCTTCTCTGAACAAGAGCGACACTACTCCGCTTCTCTTCCATCTTTCCCCCCTTCTCTGAACAAGAGCGACACTACTCCGCTTCTCTTCCATCTTTTCCCCCTTCTCTGAACAAGAGTGACACTACTCGGCTTCTCTCCGATCCTTCCCCTCTTTTCTGAAAAAGAGCTACACTACTCGGCTTCTCTCCCATCCTTTCCCCCTTCTCTGAACAAGAGCGACACTACTCGGCTTCTCTCCCATCCTTTCCCCCTTCTCTGAACAAGAGCGACACTACTCGGCTTCTCTCCCATCCTTTCCCCTTTCTCTGAACAAGAGCGACACTACTCGGCTTTTCTCCCATCCTTTCCCCGTTCTCTGAAAAAGAGCGACACTACTCGGCTTCTCTCCCTTCCTTTCCCCCTTCTCTGAACAAGAGCTACACTACTCGGCTTCTCTCCCTTCCTTTCCCCCTTCTCTGAACAAGAGCTACACTACTCGGCTTCTCTCCCATCCTTTCCCCTTTCTCTGAACAAGAGCGACACTACTCGGCTTTTCTCCCATCCTTTCCCCGTTCTCTGAAAAAGAGCGACACTACTCGGCTTCTCTCCCTTCCTTTCCCCCTTCTCTGAACAAGAGCTACACTACTCGGCTTCTCTCCCTTCCTTTCCCCCTTCTCTGAACAAGAGCTACACTACTCGGCTTCTCTCCCATCCTTTCCCCGTTCTCTGAAAAAGAGCGACACTACTCGGCTTCTCTCCCTTCCTTTCCCCCTTCTCTGAACAAGAGCTACACTACTCGGCTTTTCTCCCATCCTTTCCCCGTTCTCTGAAAAAGAGCGACACTACTCGGCTTCTCTCCCTTCCTTTCCCCCTTCTCTGAACAAGAGCTACACTACTCGGCTTCTCTCCCTTCCTTTCCCCCTTCTCTGAACAAGAGCTACACTACTCGGCTTCTCTCCCATCCTTTCCCCTTTCTCTGAACAAGAGCGACACTACTCGGCTTTTCTCCCATCCTTTCCCCGTTCTCTGAAAAAGAGCGACACTACTCGGCTTCTCTCCCTTCCTTTCCCCCTTCTCTGAACAAGAGCTACACTACTCGGCTTTTCTCCCATCCTTTCCCCGTTCTCTGAAAAAGAGCGACACTACTCGGCTTCTCTCCCTTCCTTTCCCCCTTCTCTGAACAAGAGCTACACTACTCGGCTTCTCTCCCTTCCTTTCCCCCTTCTCTGAACAAGAGCTACACTACTCGGCTTTTCTCCCATCCTTTCCCCGTTCTCTGAAAAAGAGCGACACTACTCGGCTTCTCTCCCTTCCTTTCCCCCTTCTCTGAACAAGAGCTACACTACTCGGCTTCTCTCCCTTCCTTTCCCCCTTCTCTGAACAAGAGCTACACTACTCGGCTTTTCTCCCATCCTTTCCCCGTTCTCTGAAAAAGAGCGACACTACTCGGCTTCTCTCCCTTCCTTTCCCCCTTCTCTGAACAAGAGCTACACTACTCGGCTTCTCTCCCATCCTTTCCCCTTTCTCTGAACAAGAGCGACACTACTCGGCTTTTCTCCCATCCTTTCCCCGTTCTCTGAAAAAGAGCGACACTACTCGGCTTCTCTCCCTTCCTTTCCCCCTTCTCTGAACAAGAGCTACACTACTCGGCTTTTCTCCCATCCTTTCCCCGTTCTCTGAAAAAGAGCGACACTACTCGGCTTCTCTCCCTTCCTTTCCCCCTTCTCTGAACAAGAGCTACACTACTCGGCTTCTCTCCCTTCCTTTCCCCCTTCTCTGAACAAGAGCTACACTACTCGGCTTTTCTCCCATCCTTTCCCCGTTCTCTGAAAAAGAGCGACACTACTCGGCTTCTCTCCCTTCCTTTCCCCCTTCTCTGAACAAGAGCTACACTACTCGGCTTCTCTCCCTTCCTTTCCCCCTTCTCTGAACAAGAGCTACACTACTCGGCTTCTCTCCCATCCTTTCCCCTTTCTCTGAACAAGAGCGACACTACTCGGCTTTTCTCCCATCCTTTCCCCGTTCTCTGAAAAAGAGCGACACTACTCGGCTTCTCTCCCTTCCTTTCCCCCTTCTCTGAACAAGAGCTACACTACTCGGCTTCTCTCCCTTCCTTTCCCCCTTCTCTGAACAAGAGCTACACTACTCGGCTTCTCTCCCATCCTTTCCCCGTTCTCTGAAAAAGAGCGACACTACTCGGCTTCTCTCCCTTCCTTTCCCCCTTCTCTGAACAAGAGCTACACTACTCGGCTTTTCTCCCATCCTTTCCCCGTTCTCTGAAAAAGAGCGACACTACTCGGCTTCTCTCCCTTCCTTTCCCCCTTCTCTGAACAAGAGCTACACTACTCGGCTTCTCTCCCTTCCTTTCCCCCTTCTCTGAACAAGAGCTACACTACTCGGCTTCTCTCCCATCCTTTCCCCTTTCTCTGAACAAGAGCGACACTACTCGGCTTTTCTCCCATCCTTTCCCCGTTCTCTGAAAAAGAGCGACACTACTCGGCTTCTCTCCCTTCCTTTCCCCCTTCTCTGAACAAGAGCTACACTACTCGGCTTTTCTTCCATCCTTTCCCCTTTCTCTGAACAAGAGCGACACTACTCGGCTTCTCTCCCTTCCTTTCCCCCTTCTCTGAACAAGAGCTACACTACTCGGCTTTTCTCCCATCCTTTCCCCGTTCTCTGAAAAAGAGCGACACTACTCGGCTTTTCTCCCATCCTTTCCCCGTTCTCTGAAAAAGAGCGACACTACTCGGCTTCTCTCCCTTCCTTTCCCCCTTCTCTGAACAAGAGCTACACTACTCGGCTTTTCTCCCATCCTTTCCCCGTTCTCTGAAAAAGAGCGACACTACTCGGCTTTTCTCCCATCCTTTCCCCGTTCTCTGAAAAAGAGCGACACTACTCGGCTTCTCTCCCTTCCTTTCCCCCTTCTCTGAACAAGAGCGACACTACTCGGCTTTTCTCCCATCCTTTCCCCGTTCTCTGAAAAAGAGCGACACTACTCGGCTTCTCTCCCTTCCTTTCCCCCTTCTCTGAACAAGAGCTACACTACTCGGCTTTTCTCCCATCCTTTCCCCGTTCTCTGAAAAAGAGCGACACTACTCGGCTTTTCTCCCATCCTTTCCCCGTTCTCTGAAAAAGAGCGACACTACTCGGCTTCTCTCCCTTCCTTTCCCCCTTCTCTGAACAAGAGCGACACTACTCGGCTTTTCTCCCATCCTTTCCCCGTTCTCTGAAAAAGAGCGACACTACTCGGCTTCTCTCCCTTCCTTTCCCCCTTCTCTGAACAAGAGCTACACTACTCGGCTTTTCTCCCATCCTTTCCCCGTTCTCTGAAAAAGAGCGACACTACTCGGCTTCTCTCCCTTCCTTTCCCCCTTCTCTGAACAAGAGCGACACTACTCGGCTTCTCTCCCTTCCTTTCCCCCTTCTCTGAACAAGAGCTACACTACTCGGCTTTTCTCCCATCCTTTCCCCGTTCTCTGAAAAAGAGCGACACTACTCGGCTTTTCTCCCATCCTTTCCCCGTTCTCTGAAAAAGAGCGACACTACTCGGCTTTTCTCCCATCCTTTCCCCGTTCTCTGAACAAGAGCGACACTACTCGGCTTTTCTCCCATCCTTTCCCCGTTCTCTGAAAAAGAGCGACACTACTCGGCTTCTCTCCCTTCCTTTCCCCCTTCTCTGAACAAGAGCGACACTACTCGGCTTTTCTCCCATCCTTTCCCCGTTCTCTGAAAAAGAGCGACACTACTCGGCTTCTCTCCCTTCCTTTCCCCCTTCTCTGAACAAGAGCTACACTACTCGGCTTTTCTCCCATCCTTTCCCCGTTCTCTGAAAAAGAGCGACACTACTCGGCTTCTCTCCCTTCCTTTCCCCCTTCTCTGAACAAGAGCTACACTACTCGGCTTTTCTCCCATCCTTTCCCTCTTCCCTTCAGTTTAAAAATTAAAAGAAAATACTTTTGTCATTGTTGGAAAAATATTCCCTTGAGCAACAGAAAATTTGTTTTTATAATAGATTGAATCTTATCAATTTGAAAGAAATAGTGAGTAACAAAGACTCGTACTTAGAAAGGAGTTGAATGAACGGGCGATCTTCTTCCACTCCCTCACATCTTCAAATCTTCTCTTGGTGATTAGGAAACCAATGCTTTCTGGTACGGTTCTTAACTGAGCAGATGATTCAATGGCTAGAAGCTTTTTTCTTTTCCATAAATCCCAATCTCTTTCGCTTTTCTCCTTTTTTTCATTCACATAAATAATTGTATTTGTATATATCAAACCATGCATTTATTCGGAGAAACTGGTTGGAAGCCGAATCGAAGCGAGGAAACTCTTTCTTAAATTCTCAAATTTCAACTCCTCATTTATAAATTTTAATATTTATAAATTTTCTCTTAAATTTAAGAAAATTCAAGTTTATCTCTTGAGAAGTTTAATAAACTTACGTATCATTTTTAGCAAATTTTGAATGAATTACTCATGCTTTATGAATGTCTTTATTTATTTCAAGTGTTTAGCACTTTCTTATGAGTTACTCGAGTTTTAAACTGAACAAAACATTTCTGTCCATTCTTAATTCCTTTTTACAAAAAGACTAAAACTTTTATGGAACAATTTGAAACGTAATGCTCTGAACCCACAGTGCCACAAGAGCGGCGTAGGCAAGAGTCGTAAAGGCCATTATTGTATACATCGTGCGCCAGTTTTGAGTCAGCAAAGCGAGCGGTGCCACCTTCATAGAAAGTTTAATTTTTTTGAAATTTTAACAACTTGATTTTACCAATTCACAAAACAAAGTTCAGAAAATATTATGTCTGCATGACACGTATACAAATGTATCACTATTAATAAATTGTATGTCTGACTACGAGTTTTTACACCCAAAAAGATGAATAGTCAAACTCTCACATCTACAAGTGTTAATTTTTTTAACTGACCTTTTTCTGGGTGTCGATCGTGTCGGTTTTTAAATTCAGTTCACATTCAATGCTTAGGATCATAAAGTGTAAACTGTTATTATAGCAAAACTATTCTACAAATTCTTTTTTATCCTAACGTCATACTCGTTCCTCCTATAATGTTAAGCCTCGTGCTATGACATAATTATAATCATATCTCATGTGTAATATAATTAAACATATGTATTATCATTAATATAACGGGTATGCATGTTATCGCACCGGTCAATATAGGATAGGCTTTTTAAAAAACTCGCAACGACATTGCTCTCTTTAGAAAAAAAAAAGTATTTATTCGTTTATGATACAAAAATAATGTAACTTTCCGATGTTCTCACGGACTCGATGATATTGGAATGAGACTGACAATGCAGTAGCCGAGCACCCACATAAGGGAGTAGAAGATGAGAATTTTCGCATGCAGGCGCATTGGGATGCATTCCGAGCACAGCAGCCAGTTCATGCTACATGCTGACTAAATCAACAATTTTGTTCTCTTTTCGTTGTTGTAACAGATTGAGGCTAATTTTGTAACTAACTAAATCAGCGCTCAGAACTGCGTTTTCTTTCGGACGCATCAAAAACTTAGATATGGGCTGATGCCTCAAATTATTGAAGGTCTGCTCACTCGGGAATTATTTTATAACGCGAGACTCTACGCTCAACAGCCTTAGATGGCTTATTATCGTTGCGTACGCTTTTTAAATCTGAGTTGCTTTCAAAAACACTAAACTGGAGCCCTGTGGACTTTAGAGTGCGTACTAATTAGTAACAGAGGACCCCTGTAGACTTCACAGTGCGTACTAATTACTGTGGACTTCACTGTAAAAGAGGACCCCTTTGAACTTCACAGTGTTTACTAATTAGTAAGAGAGGAATGCCGAAGCGGAAGTTTTTTCCGTTTCTAAGAGAAAATTTTTCACGTTTTGTAAGCCTGCAAAATAAAATAGAGACCAGCTGAAACTTGAAACAAAGGCCCGCAAAAAAGCTCATACATGATTTCTTTGAACGCAGAACCCGTGGACGCGAAGTTCTTTCAACACTCAAACGAAAAACTAATGAAACCTAACCGTAAAACAAGCACCCTGGAAGAGGCGTCCTGCGAGGAAAACGTAGTAATTAGGAGCGAGGACGCAAAGAAGAGTTGCTAAAGCAGTGAACGTTGTGCTGTTCAGAAGAATCGGCCGACGACCTATGCTGAAGGTGACTCTAATAGTTCAGATAACAGAGAGATCAACTTGCGTAAAGCGTATGGTACTGTAGAGACTTTTCATTTTAACTTGAATTGTTTTATCGCAGGGTTTATTTATGGACATCGCAGCCGTTCCGGGGAAAGAGAAGACCAAAAATGAAGAGCAAAGAAGAGCAAAAGCAAAATCATTTCAGTTTATAGTAGCTCATATCCCTCTCTCTTCCTTTCTCTCTTCCTTTCTCTCTTCCTCTCTCTCCCTTTTCCTTCTCTTTCTTTTCAATATCTTATTCAATTATTAAAGAAGATGATAAGGTTGGAAAGTGTGGTGGAGGAACTCGTTTCCCGCCTGCCTCCTCTTGACTCATCGCTTTCTCATCCAGCGCCCCTCAGTCAATCCTCTCAGTTTCCTTCTCTGCTATCCATCCCACCGCATATCCTCGCCTACGATGCCGCGGTAAGAGCTATGACAGTCGACAAGAACATGATAGAAACTAAGGCCGAGAACATAGTCTGCCTTGGTATCCCAGAACAAGACAACGATGAGGCAACAGATGCGGCTGATCAAGTATTTCTTTCAGCGCTTTCCCGGGATGTCGGAATACCGCAGATTGGAACTGCTCGTTTTAGACGGTTTGGTGACCCAGCAAAAAAGCGGCGCATTCTCAAAGTCTTCCTTGAGTCTGCTCCTCTTAGAAACGAAGCTCTGATGAAGATCAGAAAAAGCCGCCCTCCTTGCCTCTCCAAGTTCCCGCACAGTTACATTCGGGAAGACCTAACTCGCGAAGGACTCAC
Organism: Allodiplogaster pararmata; assembly: GCA_964056735.1. Lineage (NCBI taxonomy): Eukaryota > Metazoa > Nematoda > Chromadorea > Rhabditida > Diplogasteridae > Allodiplogaster > Allodiplogaster pararmata. The sequence goes on from CAXKTG010000189.1 coordinate 45,984, forward strand.
ACTTGAGCGTGAAGTCAAAAGAATCGCCAAGGAAAGAAATCAGACTCCCGATGGTCCGAAATGGAAAGTCGTCGGAACGTGTCTGCTGCCGGTCCGAACAACTTCGTATTCACAGCCAAGGCCATCCTCCACGCCTAGAAATGCGGAAACTCCCTGTCCGTCAGTTTCCAAGGTCCTTTCTCCGTCAGTAAATCGTCCTGTGGTGGTCTTGACTTCACCTGCGAATCCTGCGACTCTCTTCTTCGCCAAATAATCGCCTATCTTCTCGGAATGTAACGATGAGACGTTAGGTGAGTGGCGGTGTTCTTTCAAGTCCTGACCCTCCTAGTCCCCCACATTTTTCACAGAGTTTAAGTATCAACTGCATCTTTTTAATGCTCGATCACTTCGTAATAAGCTGTATAATCTATCTTTTCTGCTGAGTTCTCTTTCATATGATGTAATAGCTATATGTGAGACCTGGCTTACGAGCCAAGATAATGATTCCTTGGTACTCAACAATGCTGATTATCATATTTTTCGTTGTGATAGAGATCGTTCAATGAAAGGAGGTGGCGCAGCTATCCTTGTATCGAATCGTATTCCTTGCTCATTCGTTTCCACTTGCTCTGATGACGGCTTCGAAGCTGTCACCATAGACCTTTTTCCGTCTGTGTCTTCCACAGTATGGACTCGACTGAGATATATTTGTGCGTATCGATCTCCTTCTTGCCCTGACTCTTCCCTCTCAAAGCTATTGTCTTATTTCTCAGGGCTAGTTTGTTGTGACACATTGAGTCCTAAGCCTGCAATAATCGTTGGTGACTTCAATTTCCCTTTCATAGATTGGGCCACTCTTATATCGCATATAAGTGGACAGGATGAAATGTTTCTCGAATTCATGAGCGATAACTTCTTTACGCAGTATGTTGATACCTCCACTCGAAACGACAATACTCTTGACCTGTTATTCTCGAATGTACCTATTATTTCCGATTGTAAAGTTATAGGTCGTTTCCATAGTAGCGACCACAATGCAGTTACTTTTGAGCTGTCATTTACAGTCAATACCAGATCGGTTCCATCAGCTTTCAAACTGTTCACTAAAGCCAACTGACTGTATATTGAAAGTGAACTAGTCTTTCATGATTGGACTTTAATGCTTTCTTTGATGAATGTTGAGTCTGCAAACAATTATCTTGTTTCTTTCATAGGCTCGCTTATTGAGAGCTACGTTCCCTTGGTAGATCGTAAAGACCCATCATTTCGCTACCCAAAGGTTCTTCGTGAAATGTACTCTAAGCTGCAACGTATCTCTAAGAAATCCCCTTATTCTCATTTTTGTATAAGGAAATCTGCTGAATTCGATAAGATGTTGCATAGCTTTGAATATGATCAGGAAGCTAAAATTATACTGCGAGGAAATCATAAGTCCTTTTTCGCTGCCTGTAGAAATCGTTTAAGTATGAATGTCAACCTAGCCATTCCTACTCTGTTAGATAATCAGAGGCAAGAGATAATATTGTCATCGGATAAGGCGAATGCCTTTTCTGAATACTTCGCTTCCGAGTTTTCCGAACCTATCCATGGTCCATTAAGAAATCCATCCTGCACTAGAGTAATTGAGAGGATGAGTGTTGATTGTATTACTGAGGAAATGGTTTTGAAAGCCCTTTCATCTCTTTCAGCCAAATGCAATACCTCTCCCGACGGGATACCAAACATCCTTTTGAAGAAATGTAGATTCGCTCTTGTGAAACCTTTATGCATTTTATTCAATAACAGTCTGCTTTCTGGCTCAGTGCCTTCTATTTGGAAGCGATCAATTGTTAAACTAGTACACAAATCTGGTTCTCGCAATCTGTTAAATAACTACAGACCTATATCGTTATGTTGCTCGTTATCCAAGATTATGGAAAAAATCGTTTTCGCCTTAGTTTATTCGTATTTAGAAGAATCAAAGCTATTGTCTCCATATCAAGCAGGTTTTAGAGCGAGAAAGTCTACCGTAACATCTTTGGTAGAATCTCATTCTTTTGTTGTTGATTCTTTGGCTCAAGAAGAATCAAAGCTATTGTCTCGGTTGATGTTATTTTCCTCGATATTCGTAAAGCGTTCGATACTGTAGATCATAGGCTGCTTTTATATCAGGTTCATTCGTTCGGTATCTCCTCTAATATTGTCAATTGGCTTTGTAGCTATTTAAGTAATCGAACTCAATCAGTCTCAATCGATAATGTGCTATCTCAGCCCTTGCCTGTTATTTCAGGTGTGCCTCAAGGCTATTCCCTTGGTCCTTTACTATTCCTTATGTATATTGATTCAGTGAAGGAAGCGATACCTCCTAACCTTCGATTCGGTTTGTATGCAGACGATATAAAAATTATGGGTCGTGTTCCCTCTTCTAGCCATGATATCCAAGTCGCTCTTGATCTTGTTACCGCTTGGTGTTCGGAATGGAACTTGTCTTTGTCGACATCTAAATGCAGTGTTTTGCATTTAGGACCCCGAAATCCTTCTGTTGTATACCGTATAAATGGTCTCCCCTTAACTGTTGACGAGATAACTAAAGATCTTGGTGTCAATATTTCCGATGAATTCTCGTACAAACACCATATTGTCGATAAGTGTAAGAGAGCTTCCGCCGTTGTCAACATGTTATTTAAAGCCTTTAAATCCCCTTCCATTTCTCTGTTGACATCTGCTTTTAAAATCTATGTCCGACCCATTATCGAATACGCAAGTGAGTTGTGGAATCCATCTTCCTCGGGCCTTGTTAAGTTGGTTGAGAAAGTCCAACGCTCTTTCACGAGGAGATACTAGGAAGAGTCCGTCACCCTAAGCTTCCGTATTCCCAGAGGCTTTCATTGCTAGGCCTTCAGAGCCTCGAGTACCGTCGTGCTATCTCTGATCTACTTTTTATTCATAAATGTTTACATAACAGCTTAGACATAGACACTGATCATTTATACGAAATCTCGGCTGTTCAGCGTTTCACTCGGCATTCGCATCCTCTAAGACTTATTCCTCCTCACCGCATCAATAAGACCTCTTTATCGACATGTGTTTCCCGTCAAATGTCTGTTTGGAACTCTCTTCCATTTGATGTTATCAACGAAGCTAGTAGCCTTAAATTTAGAAAGCAACTTCTTTCGTTGCCTGTGAATGTGATTGTGCCAGTTAGTCTTGTTTCTGATACTTAATTAAGACTTGTTATTTTTCATCATTATCACAGCCCCCTTTTTTCCCTTTATACACCGCCACTAAGCTTTATGTGCAATGTAGTCCATGCATACCTCTGTTTATATGTATGTAATTTGCTTTTGTCTTAAATACCTACATGCTTGGAATAAAGAATGAAAGAATGAATGAATGAAATAACGAGCCATATAAGGCAGTTTATGTTTTTCTCTTTCAGTTTTCAGAAAGGCTATGTTCAGGAAGTCCCAGATATTGGTATTCAACACGAGAAAAACTCTAGAACTGAAGAAAATATTTTCAATCCTAAACCTGTCTGCAAATAACATGGGAATCTGTCCCAGAAGCAAGCTTCCGATGAAGAAGAAAGACGTCGTCCATTCTGAGTTGTGATTTTCCAGTTGGAACTGAAAGAACTAGGATGCTGACGAAAAGCTTTCAAGTCCAAGTACAAATCGCTCTCATGACTCTAATTTTGTCAAAATTCTGTGTTTATAACTATAACTTCTTACAACATTTGCTCAATTTCAAAAAAACAATTTTTTAAAAAACAACTTCACTACAGTATGGAGAAAATTTAGTTCGATGGGCATAATCAAACCCAGCCCCCCAGACTACGAGCGCATTACCAAGCGGGCATAATCAAACCCAGCCCCCCAAACTACGAGCGCGTTACCAAGCGGGCATAATCAAACCCAGCCCCCCAGACTACGAGCGCGTTACCAAGCGGGCATAATCAAACCCAGCCCCCCAGACTACGAGCGCGTTACCAAGCGGGCATAATCAAACCCAGCCCCCCAGACTACGAGCGCGTTACCAAGCGGGCATAATCAAACCCAGCCCCCCAGACTAAGAGCGCGTTACCAAGCGGGCATAATCAAACCCAGCCCCCCAGACTACGAGCGCGTTACCAAGCGGGCATAATCAAACCCCCCCCCAGACTACGAGCGCGTTACCAAGCGGGCATAATCAAACCCAGCCCCCCAGACTACGAGCGCGTTACCAAGCGGGCATAATCAAACCCAGCCCCCAGACTACGAGCGCGTTACCAAGCGGGCATAATAAAAACCCAGCCCCCCAGACTACGAGCGCGTTACCAAGCGTTTCATGAAGGGCTCAGAGGCCTTTTTTCTTGATAACTCATGATAACTGATAATAATAATATAACTTTATTGATAAAAAAACTGAAATGAAAAAACTCGAGCTCATAAAGCAATGAAATTATTTTGAAGTGGATATCTTTTGATAGTTCAGCAGTGTGAAATGGAAGCACTATTACTGACTGATTCCGATACAGTATTGAAGCTCTCACAATTGCTTCCGCATTCTGGTGGATCGATGAAAGCAGGTGAAAGAGCAGGGAAGGCCTGTGTGTGGTTTCAGTTTTTGAAGATCAAACAAA